>SJXP01003202.1:14358-30614 GCA_006408505.1 Damaliscus lunatus
CTAAAGCTCAACATTCAGAAAACTAAGATCATGGCATCCAGTTCCATCAGTTCATGGCAAATAGATGGGGAACCAGTGGAAACAGTGGCTGACTTTATTTTGCTGGGCTCCAAATCACTGCAGATGGTGATTGCAGCCATGAAATTAAAAGACGCTTACTCCTTGGAAGGAAAGTTACGACCAACATGGACAGCATATTCAAAAGCAGAGACATTACTTTGCCAAAAAAGGATCATCTAGTCAACGCTACGGTTTTTCCAGTGGTCACGTACGGATGTGAGTTGGACTATAAAGAAAGCTGAGCACCGAAGAACTGATGCTTTTGAACTGTGGTGTTGGAGAAGACTCTTGAGAGTCCCTTGGACTGCAAGAAGAGCCAACCCGTCCATTCTATAGAGATCAGTCCTGGGTGTTCATTGGAGGTACTGACGTTGAAGTTGAAACTCCAATACTTTGGCCACCTGATGTGAAGAGGTGACTCATTTGAAAAGACCCTGATGCTGGGAGGGACGGGGGCAGGAGGAGAAGGGGACAACAGAGGATAAGATGGCTGGATGGCATCACTGACTCAATGTACATGAGTCTGAGTGAACTTCAGGAGTTGGTGATGAACAGGGAGGCCTGGCATACTGCGGTTCAGGGGGTCGCAGAGAGTCGGACACGACTAAGCAACTGAACTGAACTGAACTCCAGTATGAATTATCTGATGAACTGTAAGGTGTGCATTCTGACTAAAGGCTTTGCTACATGCATCACATTTATACGGTTTCTCTCTAGCATGAACTCCTAGATGAATTCCAAGGTGTGCGTTTTGAGTAAAGCACCAGCCACACACATCACATTTATATGGTTTCTCTCCAGCATGAATTCTCCAATGAACCATAATATAAAACCTGTAACAGAAGGCTTTGCCACATAAATTACATTTATACAATTTCTTTCTGGTATGAACTGCTTGATGGTTGGTTAGAGCTCAACGTGCATTGAAATCTTGGTCACACTCATTACATTTGTAAGTTTTCTCTCTAGGATGAATTCTCTGAAGAATTCCAAGGCTCACCTTTTGAGTAGAGCACTGGCCACAAACATCACATTTGTATGTTTTCTCTCCAGTATGAATTCTCTGATGAACTGTAAAATAAGATCTGTAACTAAAGGCTTTGCCACATACATTTAAAGAGCTTCTCTCCTATATGTCTTAACTGCTTGATGGTCAGTTAAGACTAAACGTGCACTAAAGGTTTCCCACCCTCATTACATTTCTATGGTTTCTGTCCATTACGTATTGATGAATTATAAGGCCCCAACTCCAACTAAAGACTTTGCCACACTTCTTACATCTGTAACGTTTCTTTCCAGTATGAATTCTCTGATTAATTCCAAGGTGTGAATATTGATTAAAGCATTAAAGATGGAAAGAACAATACTTCACAAATTCATTCCCTCTCTACCTCCTTCTGAATGCATAAGGAATAGTACAATATGCAAATATCTATTACTTTTAAAGAACTAGTAAACCAAGACCATAGGGGTAGAAAATAGGAAATTGGATATTTCAAAAGGTTGAAATCAACTTTATAAATGCTTAAGCTCTGGAAAAACTCCTTGTGTACCATGTAGTGGGCAGATCACCTGAAGAAAGGACAAGTTTAAATTCCTAACGCCAATCATGAGGCTTTTCATGTCTGAGTCAACAGGGCTTTGAGCTCAGTCACTAAAAACGGGCTACCAAGAGGCATACAGAGAAAATACAGAGACACACCCCCAGGGCAGATCCCAAACTTCAGAGGCAAGTTATCCTTACCCACAGAGAGCATGTTTCTGAGGGTCTCTATCATCACATCCCTGTACAAGGCCCTCTGAACAGGGTTCAGGCATTCTCATTCCTCAGGAGTGACTTTGATGGCCACAACCTTGAAGGTCAACTGTCCCTGACATGAAAATACATTTCACCAATAGGCCCTGAGCAGAGTTTTTATTTTCACACAAAAAGAGAAGAAAAAGAGGTAAGGATCATTTCAGTAGAAATAATATTCTGATAAATCAATGGAAAGCTATTTGGAGCCAATTCTTGGTCTCTAATTGTCTACATTAAATATTGTTTCCGAAATAAATAATGAATCAAAATTAGTAAAGTTGGGACTTTCCTGGTGGTCCAGTGCTTAAGACCCTGCATTTCCACTGCAGGGGGTTTAGGTTCAATTCCTCCTCAGGAACTAAGATCCTGCAAGATGCAACTTGCAACCAAGAAGGAAAGACAAAAAATATTAGTAAACTTGATTTCATGGTTTAAATAGACAATGGAAAGACTAGAAACAATGAAAAGAATTTTTTTAAAAAAGAAACCGAAAAAGAAGAAAAAAGATAAAACAGACAATGATATGAAACACCATCTAGTCCTGAGATCTCTTTCTGAACTTTCCATTCCATTCCCAAACACTTAAGTTTTCAAGGAGGTGCTCGTTTAGTTTTAAATGTACTATAAAAAGTTAGAACTGATTTCCACTCATTGGCCTCTTTTGCAGACTTTACCATGTACTGTACATGTTAATACCTGAGGTCCACATACAGCTTCTTTACCCTGGTTGACTGAGAGCGGACAGTGGATCCAGATGGACCCTAAACAGTCCCTGCTGTCCAACAGCACCGAGACCCCATCTTAAACCCATGGGCGAGAAGCCCTGCCCAGGATGGTGCCCAGGGGAGCCTCCTCACAAGGGCCAGGTCACTGGGCCATGGGGAGACGGGATCTAGGTGGAGACGATAGGCCCTGAGGAAAAGCCCTAGGTGAGTGTGCATGTACAGTAGTCAGACAGGACACTCCAGAGTCAGATATGATTAGTGAGTCCTGAGAAGGGCATTTCAGGAAGGCAGTGTGAGAATCCACTGAGAATATGACCCTATCTGAGAAAGAGCCATGCCTGACTCCTGCTTTTTCCTCTTCTGGGCTTTTTCATCCATGAGTCTTCACAGTTCTATCATGAAAATTGAAAACATTCTGTTTAATGCTTAGAGTCAACACATCCCTTTCCTGAGCCCCAACCACACACACACACACACAGGAAAGACCTCACTGTGTGAAACAGACAGTCCTCTGTGTCCACTGTCTCAGGAGGAACTCAGGACAATCAATTCCCACATAGAGTCCAACACGGGACTTTCCCACAATTTCCTTGGATCACACTCCCCTCCTGGTGAGGCCTTGTGTACACAGTGACAGGGGGCACCCCCGCTGACCCCAAGATGCCCTTCAGGTCACACAGCAGGCTCTGGTCCAGCTCCACTCAGAGCAGAGTGCCCTCCCCTCCCCCAGGGCCTGATCTCAGTCTCAGAAGTGGAGGCTAAGAGCCCTGGTGCTCAATGCAAGATCCAGATCTGAATCATCTGCAGCTCTTTGCACATTCCTGGGGCAAAGCCCCACACAAGATCCTGAGGAACATGTCTGATGGGGGAGAACCGACTAACCAAAGGAGTGTGTGTATACATACCATACACCGTGTGACCATGTGACACGTGTACACTGTGAAATATTTATCAAAAACCACTAAGGAACACATCCATCACCTCCAAATTCCCATGTTCTGTGTGTGGTAAAAACACTGATGACGCACTCTCCTGACAAATTCCCAGCATGCAGTAACAGAACAGAATTAACTATGGTCAGCATGCTGCACATACCTCCCCAGGACGCATTCATTTTACAACTCAAAATCTGTACCTTTTGACCAACATCTCCCCATCTTCCCCACCTCTCAGCCCCAGAGGACCACCATCCTACCCTCTGGTACTAGTGAGTTTCATTTTTTTTTTACATTCCATATAATGGAAGGACATACCAGTCTTTCTCTGTCTTAATTCACTTACCATGATATTCTCTACATTCATCCAAGTTGTCCCAAGTGAGACAAATCTCCACAATTGTTTACAAGAAAGTTGCTATTGAACGAACAAATCTTTATCCCAAGCTATAAAAATAATTAAATGTAAAGAAAGCAGAAAGCCAAAAGTAAAACCATCACAAAGAACATGTTTAAAGTTCCTTGAAAATGCATCATGTAGTAAGAAGTCAGTCCAGTTCTTGTCCCATTTCTTCTCTCGCATAACCTCTACTCTCACCACGAATAGGGAAGGGGGTGACCCGCAGCTGAGAGAATCAAGTCGCTCACTGCCGCAGCCCCACCTCAACAGGCTCTACACAAGGATGATCTTTTAATACAAATAATTACAAAATACACATGCCTCCCAGACAGAAGTTTTGCAATTCTCATTCTTATCTGTATAATTTACAGAAGCAAGATTTGCATTAGATTTTAAAGCCAAAAATCAATGTATTACAACTTAATAATTCTTACCCAACTGATTCAGCACTCTTCCAGATCTAGTCCCCACCATCACCTGCACACTAGCTGTTTCCACTCCATTTGGTTGATCTCTTTCCCTACTTCTTTCTCTGTCTCTCTTTCTCTGCTCTCCTGCTGTGCCTGTCCTCCTCTCTACTTCTTCCCTGCCTCCCATCCTGCCTCTCTCTGCCATCTATTCGCCTTCAAGTTGCTTTCTCTCAGCCTCCCTGGTGATCCTCAATCTCCCAGTATTTCTGCCTTTCTTCTTCCACCTCTGCCCTTCCTTCCTCCCAACTCTCTGGCACTCCCAAGTGGTTATGCTTCCTTTCAGCTCGCTTTTTTTCTCAGCTCCTCCAAATCTTTAGAAGTCCCCTTTCTCTCCCAGCAGGATATTGTTGCTCTGGTCCCAACTCTTGTATCCCGTTTGCGGGCTGTGTAAACTCCCTCTCCACTGTCGCCCTCTTTGGGACCCCTGGTTTACAGACGCTCTCCCTTGAAGGCTATAGAAGAAGGCAGCAGAGGATGAGATGGTTGGATACCATTCCTGGACTCAATGGACATGTATTTGAGAAAACTCTGGGAGATACAGGGCTCGCAGAGTCGGAAAGAACCACCACATCTCCCTAAGTTGCTCACCCTTAACACTCCAGAGATCCTGCTTTTCTCTGAATTTCTCTCCTTTCCCCACCCGCTTCCTTCAAGGCTCATTCTCTTTCATGAAATGTCTCTTTCAAGTTCCTCACAATCCTCCTCACTGCCATTGCTTGTCCCACAGGCTTTTCTCAATTTTCCATTTCTCTAGCAGTCGCTGTCTGTGCTACTTCTGATCCTGCCTTCCGCCCACTATTTACAGGGTAGGAGACTGAATAAGAAAAGCCCTTCCGCAAGAGCCAAATTCCAGCGGGTGGTATTTGGGGCCGAAGAACCAAGACAACCACGTGGCTGGTTCAGGTCACATCCCCCTGAAGAACCTAAGCTACCCCATTTTGTTTAAAAAAGACTCCATTTTAGAGTTCTGAGGAAAGAGTCTTTGGAAATCCCCTGACCTCATCCCACCATCTACGAGCCAAGCAGATCCCAGATCAGGATCTCCTGACTTTACGTTCAGGACTTATGACCTGCCCAGGAAATTTGAATTAAGCCTGGGAAATGATAACCAATCAGAACCTGTGGCCAGCCCGGGAAATGAAAACCAATCAGAACCCAACACGCAACCCTTCCACAGAAGGTAACATTTTTCGCGGGAGAATACCCTATATAAGCAATGAAACCCAGAGTTTGAGGCTCCTTCCTGCAGCCACTGTGTCAGTGTCAGTGGGCGCCCCAGCTTGAGCTTGGTCATAAAAACTCTCTTGCTTTTGCATCAGATATGGCTCCCTGGTGATCATTGGGAGACTTCACGACTTGGGCATAACACCCCTACCAGGGATCGGGGAAAGGTCACTCTGAAGGGCAGAAGGACCGGCCTGAGGAGACATGAGAACAGAGGGGCTGGGAGGGAGAGGGGTCTCAGAGCAGAGAGAGCGCTCCAGAATCCCAGGACCTGGGAGAGAACACGGCCTCGCTGGGAGAGGGGCGGCTGGCGAGGCCTCCAGGGCCTGAGGAGAGGCTGAAGAACGTGGAGCGAATAAACCACTTCACCTAGTAGAATTCTGTGTGGTGCAGAAAGGGTAGAGGGGTCAGTGAGGTCAGTAAACAGCTTTAAGCCAGAAAAAGTGCGAAACACAGGGTTTCAATGTTCCAAAAGCAGGAACCAGCTTCAGTGCGGACTTTAAACCAAAAGGCAGGCGCCCCTTCGCTGCTTACGGAGATGTTTGAATTTGCTGAGCGTGGTGGGGCAGGATTGGGTATTTAGAGTCAGTACCGACCCTCAGACCCAGAGTACAAAGAAATGAGACTGCAAGAGGCAGGTTTGACTCCAAAGACAGAAACTCATGCTGCGCTGGGACCTCCACTTGCTGCTCTCCACTTCCATGTGTGTCACAGTGCCGCACGTGCAGAAAGATAGCTGGACGGCCTGCAGGCGGGGCCAGGCCATAGTGGAGTATGTGGTGGAGAGAAGCCTGATCAGCCGGACCTTTGGAATGTGAGGCGGAACCTCCATGAACAAGGGGCGGGCCATCTTGGATGGGCAAGAGGGGCGGGGCAGAGGATCCTGGTGCGGCTAGGCGCGGCAACTTGGCCAGGCAGGGCAGGGCGACTTGGTGGGGCGCCGCCCCAGGGAGCATACGGGTGCAGCGTGGCGCGTTGAGGAGGGGTGACTTGGCACAGGGGGGCAAAGAATCCTGGCTCACCGGGCAGTTCAGTTCAGTGCAGGGCAGTCGCTCAGTCGTGTACGACTCTTTGCGACCCCATGAACCACAGCTCACCAGGCAACTCTGTCCATCACCAACTCCCGGAGTCCACCCAAACCCATGTTCATTGAGTCGGTGATGCTATACAGCCATCTCATCCTCTGTCGTCCCCTTCTCCTGCCCTCAATCCCCGCCAGCATCAGGGTCTTTTCAAATGAGTCAGCTCTTCACATTAGGTGGCCAAAGTATTGGAGTTTCAGCTTCAACATCAGTCCCTCCAATGAACACCCAGGACTGATCTCTATAGAATGGACGGGTTGGCTCTTCTTGCAGTCCAAGGGACTCTCAAGAGTCTTCTCCAACACCACAGTTCAAAAGCATCAGTTCTTCGGTGCTCAGCTATTGTTATAGTCCAACTCTCCCATCCATACATGACCACTGGAAAAACCATAGCATTGACTGGATGGACCTTTGTTGGCAAAGTAATGTCTCTGCTTTTGAATATGCTGTCCATGTTGGTCATAACTTTCCTTCCAAGGAGTAAGTGTCTTTTAATTTCATGGCTGCAATCACGATCTGCAGTGATTTTGGAGCCCAGAAAAATAAAGTCAGGCACTGTTTGCACTGGTTCCCCATCTATTTGCCATGAAGTGATGGGACCAGATGCCATGATCTTAGTTTTCTGAATGTTGAGCTTTAAGCCAACTTTTTCACTCTCCTCTTTCACTTTCATCAAGAGGCTTTTTAGTTCCTCTTCACTTTCTGCCATAAGTGTGGTGTCATCTGCGTATCTGAGGTTATTGATATTTCTCCTGGCAATCTTGATTCCAGGTTGTGCTTCTTCCAGCCCAGCGTTTCTCATGATGTACTCTGAATATAAGTTAAATAAGCAGGGTGACAATATACAGGCTTGACATCCTCCTTTTCCTCTTTGGAACCAGTCTCTTGTTCCATGTCCAATTCTAACTGTTTCTTCTTGCCCTGCATACATGTTTCTCAAGAGGTAGGTTAGGTGGTCTGGTATTCCCATCTCTTTCAAAATTGTCCAGTTTATTGTGATCCACACAGTCAAAGGCTTTGGCATATTCAATAAAGCAGAAATAGATGTTTTTCTGGAACTCTCCTGCTTTTTCCATGATCCAGCGATGTTGGCAATTTTATCTCTGGCTCCTCTGCCTTTACTAAAACCAGCTTGAACATCAGGAAATTCACGGTTCACGTATTGCTGAAGCCTTGCTTGGAGAATTTTGATCATTACTTTACTAGCGTGTGAGATGAGTGCAATTGTGCGGTAGTTTGAGCATTCTTTGGCATTACCTTTCTTTGGAACTAGAATGAAAACTGACATTTCCCAGTCCTGTGGCCACTGCTGAGTTTTCCAAATGTGCTGGCATATTGAATGCAGCACTTTCACAGCATCATCTTTCAGGATTTGAAACAGCTCAACTGGAATTCCATCACCTCCACTAGCTTTGTTCACAGTGACACTTTCTAAGGCCCACCTGACTTCACATTCCAGGATGTCTGGGCCTAGGTGAGTGATCACACCGTGATTATCTGGGTCATGAAGATCTTTTTTGTACAGTTCTTCTGTGTATTCTTGCCACCTCTTCTTAATATCTTCTGCTTCTTTTAGGTCCAGACCATTTCTGTCCTTTATTGAGCCCATCTTTGCATGAAGTGTTCCCTTGGTATCTCTGATTATCTTGAAGAGATCTCTAGTCTTTCCCATTCTGTTCTTTTCCTCTATTTCTTTGCATTGATTACTGAAGAAGGTTTTCTCTTCGCTCCTTGCTATTCTTCGGAACTTGCTGGGAGCCAGCATGAGGAATCCTGCCCAATGGAAAGGTCATGAGGAAGAGACTTGACAGGGAAAGGCGAGTCAGGTCTCAAGGGGTCCTCTGCCCAAGCATCTGCCCTGAAACCAAAATCTGTTTACTGTTTGCCATACTATACTCTTCTGACATTAATGGGGGGCTATCCCTGACCACCTTTCTCTAAAGAAAATTAACTTAGAACTCTAGTTAATAAGTCTCCTGGGCGTAAAAGGAGTGTCTCAGCTCAAACCTCCTCTGATAGTTTTCTAACTTGCCTGACAGGTTTTCGGGACTTTTACAACTCCGCATGTGATTGTTTACAGCCTCTCAACTGAGAGAGGCACAGGAAGCTTAAAAAAATTCTAGGAAAAATCATTAGAATAGAACTGATTAAGGGTTTCATTGTGGAGCCGATACTTGCCGCCAAGTTTTCATTTCCTTTATTTGTTGTGTACCCGGGAGTTCGTTAATTAATATAGTTGGTATATAGAAAAAACAAGTAGCAACATAGATCTTTGAGTTAAGTACTTTCTTTGTTATAAGCCACTGCACCTTTGTTCTACAGGGATGTAACTTTGTTTAGCGCTTTGAGGGTGATGCAGATTAAAGAAAAACACTTCAGTGAAAATGAGATTAACATTCATCAAGGAAGAGAGCCATAAAATGTTAACAGGCCTCTTGGTTACTTGAGTTTCTTACCTTGGAGGTGGGGAATCTCTTCACGGCTCCTCCAGCAAAGCGCAGCCACTGCTCCTTACCTTGGACGAGGGGTATCTCCTCACCACCGCCCCTCCTGACCTTGAACGTGCAGTAGCTCATCTCAGCCCTCCTGTGCCCGTGCAGCCACCACTCCTTGGACGTGGGGTTGCAGCTGGTGGAGGAAACTGTAATTCAATACTGTAGTCACTGCTAAAGGGAACTGCAGCCAGGGGACTGCTCCTTGGGAAAAAAGTTACGATAGAACTAGATGATTTATTAAAAAGCAAACGAATCTCATTGCCAACAAAGCTCCCTATAGACAAACTATGGTTTTTCCAGTAGTCAGCTAGGGATGTGATTAAAAACGGGATTTGAGCATTGGTCCACAAAGAAGGCTGAGCATGGAAAAACTGATGCTTTTGGATTGTGGTGCTGGAGATCAGTCTTCAGTTAATCCGAAAGGAGGCCAACTGTGGATATTCATTGGAAGGACTGATGCTGAAGCTGAGGCTCCAATACTTTGGCCACATGATGCAAATATTGGACTCATTGGAAAAGACCTCGAGGCTGGGAAAGATTGAAGGCAGAAAAATGGAATGATAGAAGATGAGACAGTTAGCTGTCATCACCAACTCAATGGACATCAGTTTGAGCAAACTCCAGGAGATGGTGAAAGACAGGGAAGCCCGGTGTGCTGCAGTCCACAAGGTTGCAGAGTCAGTCATGACTGAGCGACTAAACAGCAACAACACACCACTGATAGAGCACAGACTGGGAATTTGTGGAGTGTGTGTCCGGTTTTCTTCCAGGGAAACAGGGGGCCGAGTGGGGGTCTTTAATCAGTGACAATGAGGAAGGGTGGCTTTTGGCAGTAAGCCTTTTCCTGGAAGTAAAGTGGGAGAATTTTTTAATCTTTGCTCTTTTCCATAATTACAGGATCCGAATTAAACTTCAACTCTGTCATCAGAAGCTATCAGTTCAGTTCAGTCCAGTCGCTCAGTCGTATCCGACTCTGCGACCCCATGAATCGCAGCACGCTAGGCCTCCCTGTTTATCAACATCTCCCAGAGTTCACTCAGACTCATGTGCATCGAATCTGTAATGCCATCCAGCCATCTCATCCTCTGTCGTCCCCTTCTTCTTCTGCCCCCAATCCATCCCAGCATCAGTCTTTTCCATGAGTCAGCTCTTCTCATGAGGTGGCCAAAGTACTGGAGTTTGAGCTTTAGCATCATTCCTTCCCAAGAAATCCCAGGGCTGATCTCCTTCAGAATGGACTGGTTGGATCTCCTTGCAGTCCAAGGGACTCTCAAGAGTCTTCTCCAACACCACACTTCAAAAGCATCAATTCTTCGCCGCTCAGCCTTCTTCACAGTCCAACTCTCACATCCATACATGACCACAGGAAAAACCATAGCCTTGACTGGACGGACCTTAGTCAGCAAAGTAATGTCTCTGCTTTTGAATATACTATCTAGGTTGGTGATAACTTTTCTTCCAAGGAGTCAGTGTCTTTTAATTTCATGGCTGCAGTCATCATCTGCAGTGATTTTGGAGCCCCCCAAAATAAAGTCTGACACTGTTTCCACTGTTTCCCCATCTATTTCCCATGAAGTGATGGGACCGGATGCCATGATCTTCGTTTTCTGAATGTTGAGCTTTAAGCCAACTTTTTCACTCTCCTCTTTCATTTTCATCAAGAAGCTTTTTAGCTCCTCTTCACTTTCTGCCATAAGGGTAGTGTCATCTGCATATCTGAGGTTATTGATATTTCTCCCGGCATTCTTGATTCCAGCTTGTGCTTCTTCCAGTCCAGCGTTTCTCATGATGTACTGTCCATATAAGTTAAATAAGCAAGGTGACAATATACAGCCTTGATGTACTCCTTTTCCTATTTGGAACCAGTCTGTTGTTCCACGTCCAGTTCTAACTTGCTTCCTGGCCTGCATACAGATTTCTCAAGAGGCAGGTTAGGTGGTCTGGTATTCCCATCTCTTTCAGAATTTTCCACAGTTTCTTGTGATCCACACAGTCAAAGGCTTTGGCATATTCAATAAAGCCGAAATTGATGTTTTCCTGGAACTCTGCTGCTTTTTCCATGATCCAGCAGATGTTGGCAATCTGATCTCTGGTTCCTCTGCCTTTTCTAAAACCCGCTTGAACATCAGGGAGTTCACGGTTCATGTATTGCTGAAGCCTGGCTTGGAGAATTTTGAGCATTACTTTACTAGCATGTGAGATGAGTGCAATTGTGAGGTAGTTTGAGCATTCTTTGGCATTGCCTTTCTTTGGAACTAGAATGAAAACTGACCTTTTCCAGTCCTGAAGCCACTGCTGAGTTTTCCAAATTTTCTGGCATATTGAGTGCAGCACTTTCATAGCATCATCTTTCAGAATTTGAAACAGCTCAACTGGAATTCCATCACCTCCACTAGCTTTGTTCATAGTGATGCTTTCTAAAGTCCACTTGACTTCACATTCCAAGATGTCTGGCTCTAGCTTAGTGATCATATCATCATGATTATGTGGGTCATGAAGATCTTTTTTGTACAGTTTTTCTGTGTATTCTTGCCACCTCTTCTTAATATCTTCTGCTTCTGTTAGGTCCATACCACTTCTGTCCTTTATTGAGCCCATCTTGGCATGAAATGTTCCCTTGGTATCTCTAATTTTCTTGACGAGATCTCTAGTCTTTCCCATTCTGTTGTTTTCCTCGATTTCTTTGCATTGATCACTGAAGAAGACTTTCTTATCTCTTCTTGCTATTCTTTGAACCGTGCATTCAGAGGCTTATATCTTTCCTTTTCTCCTTTGCTTTTCACCTCTATTCTTTTCACAGCTATTTGTAAGTCCTCTCCAGACAGCCATTTTCCTTTTTTGCATTTCTNGCTTGTGCTTCTTCCAGTCCAGCGTTTCTCATGATGTACTGTCCATATAAGTTAAATAAGCAAGGTGACAATATACAGCCTTGATGTACTCCTTTTCCTATTTGGAACCAGTCTGTTGTTCCACGTCCAGTTCTAACTTGCTTCCTGGCCTGCATACAGATTTCTCAAGAGGCAGGTTAGGTGGTCTGGTATTCCCATCTCTTTCAGAATTTTCCACAGTTTCTTGTGATCCACACAGTCAAAGGCTTTGGCATATTCAATAAAGCCGAAATTGATGTTTTCCTGGAACTCTGCTGCTTTTTCCATGATCCAGCAGATGTTGGCAATCTGATCTCTGGTTCCTCTGCCTTTTCTAAAACCCGCTTGAACATCAGGGAGTTCACGGTTCATGTATTGCTGAAGCCTGGCTTGGAGAATTTTGAGCATTACTTTACTAGCATGTGAGATGAGTGCAATTGTGAGGTAGTTTGAGCATTCTTTGGCATTGCCTTTCTTTGGAACTAGAATGAAAACTGACCTTTTCCAGTCCTGAAGCCACTGCTGAGTTTTCCAAATTTTCTGGCATATTGAGTGCAGCACTTTCATAGCATCATCTTTCAGAATTTGAAACAGCTCAACTGGAATTCCATCACCTCCACTAGCTTTGTTCATAGTGATGCTTTCTAAAGTCCACTTGACTTCACATTCCAAGATGTCTGGCTCTAGCTTAGTGATCATATCATCATGATTATGTGGGTCATGAAGATCTTTTTTGTACAGTTTTTCTGTGTATTCTTGCCACCTCTTCTTAATATCTTCTGCTTCTGTTAGGTCCATACCACTTCTGTCCTTTATTGAGCCCATCTTGGCATGAAATGTTCCCTTGGTATCTCTAATTTTCTTGACGAGATCTCTAGTCTTTCCCATTCTGTTGTTTTCCTCGATTTCTTTGCATTGATCACTGAAGAAGACTTTCTTATCTCTTCTTGCTATTCTTTGAACCGTGCATTCAGAGGCTTATATCTTTCCTTTTCTCCTTTGCTTTTCACCTCTATTCTTTTCACAGCTATTTGTAAGTCCTCTCCAGACAGCCATTTTCCTTTTTTGCATTTCTTTTCCATGGGGATGGTCTTGATCCCTGTCTCCTGTACAATGTCAGGAACCTCATTCCATAGTTCATCAGGCACTCTATCTATCAGATCTAGGCCCTTAAATCTATTTCTCACTTCCACTGTATAATCATAAGGGATTTGATTTAGGTCTTTTCCAATGAGTTGGCTCTTCACAGCAGGTGGCAGACACCAAAAGCAAAAAAAGTAGAGACCCACAGCTTGCACACCAAGTCCACAAATACACGTGGGACACCACGCTGGGATCAGATGTCCTCTGGCTCATGGATCAGGAGAAGGATGCCTGGGATATCTTCTGCAGATGGCCACTTCTCCAAGGTTAAGAAATGTAACTATGGTACCAGATAGATTAAAATACAAATAGAAATTTACACAAAATGAGGTGACACAGGAATATGTTTCAGAGGGAGGAACAAGACAAAACCCTAGTAAAACTAAGTAACATGGATATAGACAATCTACCTGAAAGTGTTCAGAGTAATGATAGTAAACATGATCAAGAACTTCGGAGAAGAATGCATGACCTGAGAAATGAGAAGTCTTTAATGAAGACTAAGAAAATATAACAACCAAACAAACAGAACTGAAGAAAATAGTAAATGAAATGAAGAAAAAAAAAAAAACAGAAACTAAAATGAATCAGAACAGGCTAAATGAGGCAGAAAACACATCAGTGAGCTAGAAGAAAGAGCACTGAAAATCACCACTCCTGAATAGAATAAAAAAGAATAAAAGGAGGACATTTTAAGAGACCTCTGGGACAACAAGGCACTAATATTTGCCCTATAGGGTCCTAGAAGAAGACAGGAAAATCTTAGGAGGAGAAAACAGCTGAAACCACTCTAATCTTGAAAGGAAATGGTCACGCAAGTCTAAAAATCACCAAGAGCCCATATCTAAATAAAAACTTCTTAGTAAGGACAAATCAAAAATCTGTGATACACAATGAAAATGCACATGAAAATACCCTCAACATCCTGAGACTAACCACTGTGTCAGGCTCCTTGGTGCACCCATTTACCAGGTTGAATTCTGCCCAATGCATCAATCACTGAATAAAGCTAATTAGGGACTTTCCCAATGGTTCAGTGGTTAAGAATCCGCCTGTCAATGCAGAGGATACAGGTTCCATCCTTGGTCTGAGAAGATCCTACATGCCACAGGGCAATTAACAGCGTGTGCTGCAGCTACTGAGTCCGTGCTTTAGAGCCTGGGAGCTGCAACTACTGAGCCCTTGCACCCAGAGGCTGTGCTCCCCAACAAGAAAAGCCAACACACACAGCAACTAGAGAAAGCTTGCATGCAGCAACGAAGACCCAGCACAGCCAAAAATAAAAATAAAGCAAATTAGACCTTTAAATTTATTTGATGCAATTTTTGCACATTAATGGAAGTCAGTCTAAAATGCACTGCTGTGCTATTTGGATTACAGTCATATGAATGTTCTGGTATAGAGTGTAGAGAGTAATTTTAGTTACAAATTATGACTACGTACCCCCAAATTTTATGTTGTTTGATTCCATGGTGAGAAGAAACTGTTCTAAATTTATTTAAACCTGGCAACCCACTCCAGTACTCTTGCTTGGAAAATCCCATGGATGGAGGAGCCTGGTTGGCTGCAGTCCATGGGGTCACTAAGAGTCAGACACGACTGAGCGACTTCACTTTTACTTTTCACTTCCATGCATTGGAGAAGGAAATGGCAACCCATTCCAGTGTTCTTGCCTGGAGAATCCCAGGGACGGGGGAGCCTGGTGGGCTGCCGTCTATGGGGTCGCACAGAGTGGGACACGACTGAAGCGACTTAGCAGCAGCAGCAGCAGAGAGCCTAATGCTGCCCTCTTAGCTGCTGTTACAAAGTACAGAAGTGAGATAAAACTGTGTTGATGGAATAACACAATTCATTCTGGGTTAGGACACAAGCATTTCTATTTTATTCATGGAAACAGGAAACCTTGATATATTCAGAATATAGTTCTTTGAAATACAACAGTAGCAAATGGTAATGACAGCTGTTAAATGTGATTCATACACATACAGATATTACCCTGGTTCTGATCAAATTTGATGCTCAAAATAATTGCTCTCCATCAGGGGACGTTCAACTTTAAGGGATCCAATATGTTATTTTCTTCTTTTGTGTGCCATTTCTCAAGGACTCTCTATTCCTTATCAGTTCCTGGAAAACAGGAACGAGCAGAGGTGCATGAAGTTCTCCGGACTGAGGTCATGAAAAAGGGCATCTGCTTGGATTCCTTTCAGTGACTCCCTTCAGTGACCTTTTACTTAAAGGTAATCTATTCGGTTATGCCCCTCTTACTCAGGATATGGGATGTTTTCTGGCCCTTTCAAGATTGTTATTTCCTTGGCTTTGTTTTTGCTCAATTTTTTTACTGCCTAAAGCTGCCTTGAATGAAGATATAGAAACATGCGTTTCTGCAAATAAAGCACACTTGTTTCACTCCAGACTTGGGTCCCCTGCGTCCTTCTTCTCATCGACTCCAGTCCCCAGGTCCTGGTCTACAAAGACCGTGACAGGTGGTGCCCAAACAGGGACCTGGTGAACGCCCTTGGCAAGCGGATAGAGTGACTGTTAGGACATAAGGAGGTCAGTAAGTGTGGGGTTATAGGACAAACGGCTGGAAAGCCCCACCACTTTTCTACTTCCCTTCATCATTTATTTAAGGTTCAAGGACTTTCAGTTTTCTGTCAATGGATAGAGGCTTGTCTCCAAACAGTGGTTAAATATAATCCCTGGTTCCCTGATGAAGGCAGTTTTGATTTAGAAGTTTGGAGATGGGTTAAAGAAAATGTGAGCAACCTGCAAGACAGGGAGAAAATATTCCAATAAGTTTCTGGCCCTTGTGGGCCCTCATTAAAGCTGTGACCTTGCCATTTCAAGGTAATTCTAGCCCCCCTTGTGGGGCCCTACGTGGGAAACCTTAAAAACAAAGGGGCTAGCTTTGTGGTTTAGAGCTAAGATGGCGCCTGGCGGAAGAGATGAGGGCGCGGCCTAAGTCGTCTGTCAAAACTTTTGATTGGCTCTCTTGATTTCTGTGCACATAGACAGCGCATGATCACCATAGACTCCTGTTATAATGATGGCACA
>SJXP01003202.1:33547-61993 GCA_006408505.1 Damaliscus lunatus
AAGCCCCACGTTAGGCACCCACAAAACCCCTGGATTAATTTAGCCCTTCAAGAGATTAACCGAGACAGATAAATAAAAGAGTTCTAGATGCCCATCATCTAGAGAGATTCCGCCTAGCCCCCAAGAGGTGGCTGGATAGCCAATGACGGGTAAGACCCTCAGAGGAGGGCAACCTAAGACAGGCACAGCCACGAGAGGGGCTGGTGAGGCTGGAGGTTGGCCGCCTACAGCTTTACGCCTTGCTCTACAAAACATCAATACAAATGTCTCGAGGGCTTAAATAAAATAAAAAAGGGGGATATGTGGGGCCCTACGTGGGAAACCTTAAAAACAAAGGGGCTAGCTTTGTGGTTTAGAGCTAAGATGGCGCCTGGCGGAAGAGATGAGGGCGCGGCCTAAGTCGTCTGTCAAAACTTTTGATTGGCTCTCTTGATTTCTGTGCACATAGACAGCGCATGATCACCATAGACTCCTGTTATAATGATGGCACATGACGATTTGACCTTTAATGTGATTGGTGCAACTATGGAAAGTCCCTCCCAAACCCCTCCTTGCTTGCTTTTATAAACCAAGAGCTTACAACAATAAAGCGGAACTGCTTCGACGGAACCCCTGTCGCGTCTGATTGTCTCTCGCTCGCCAAGGGGCTGGGTTGGCGGACAGCAGGCTCACCTTTCCTCGGGACCCCTCGGCTTTGCTGAGGGAAGTTCCACTGCCTCTCTCTTTCTGCGGAGCGCCCCCCGCACCCCTGATATTCGTCAACAAGCGGAATGCTCATTATATGAATATAAATTAGATGATAAGACTTTACAGAAGGGCCAATTACAGCAACATAAAATGTTTTAAAATTTTCCCACCATCTCTGCTCTGTCTGTCCGAAGTGGTCCTCCTCCTCCTCTTGTAACGGGCATGAAACCGAAGGTCCCCTCAATTAGAGGACAAAATTAATCTGATGCTCTCCTTGACACTAAACCCAACAATACTTTTTCTTGATGACAATGATAAGCCCCTAACACATACTCACATTTATGAAAACAGATGATCCACTCATTCTCCTTCATGCAAAAGATTTCTGATTTACTGGCTTTGCAAACTCGAGTCTCTGAGGCAGATGATCTTTTTGCCTTTCCTGTCTTAGGAAATGTTTATGCTCAAGGGCAACTAATACTGCAATATGAAGGCATTGTTTTTTCTCACATGCAAGAGATGAAAAAGGCTGTAACTGTGTACAGCCCTCATTCACCTTTTACTGAAGAACTTCTAAATGCTATGGCGTCTTCTACTCGAAATTTTATTCCTATGATTGGCTAATTTTGATAAAAACTCTTCTTAAACCACAAAAATATCTTCAATGGATAATGTGGTTTCAGGATGTGACCCGAGATCATGCCCATTCTAACGCTCAAGCTGGCACTACCCAAAACCAAATTACTTTAAAAATATTAACTGGTTAGGGCAATTTGATTTGGTGAAAGCTCAGACACAGTGTCCTCTTTTGTTGCATGAGCAATTGAAAGAAGTTGCCCTTGAAGCTTGGGATCGAATTACTCCTCAAGGGGAACCTAATAGTAACTACACAAAGATATTACAAGGGCCTGATGAAGCCTATGCTGATTTTTTAACTAGACTGGGAGTTGCTATCTCCCATAATGTTGTTGGAGAAGACACAAGAGTGCAATTAGAAAAACTGCTTCCATATGAGAATGCGAATCAGGAGTGTCAAAGAGCCATTGCTCCAATTCGTGAGACCAGCAATGTTACTGATTATTTGAAGGATTGTCACAACTTAGGATCAGAAACTCAGACAATGCAAATATTAGCTGAAGCAATGACTGCTGCCTTTACAAAGGGGGATGAAGGATGTTTTGTTTGTGGAGACAAGAGCCATTTAAAAAACGATTGCCCTAAAAAACACACAGAAAAAAAATAAAACTACTAAAAAAACCTCCAGGAGTTTGCCTTCAATGTCATTATGAGGTACATTGGGGGTACACAGGGGTACATTGCGCTAAAAAATATCGATCTAAGTGTGATGTTTAAGGGACCCCTATTTAAGGAAACTCAAAGATGGGGACTCCCTGGGTCCACATCAACAAAAACCAGGGGCAAACTCCATCTTTTCCCTCAAACCTTCAACATCCAGTAATGCTGTCATCAATATACCAGCCCTAAATGATTTTCTTCTTTTTCCTTAAGCAGTCCCTTCTAGAATACCTACCAGCCTTTATGGACCCCTACCCCGACAAACCTTCAGCCTTATACTTGGCCAATCTAGTCTGACTTCTAAAGAAATTACTATTCACCCTGAAATAATTGATTCAGATTATGAGAAAAAAATTCAAATTCTGATGTCATCTCAGATACTATGACAATTCAAAAAGGGGGACAAAATTGCCCAATTACTTCTTTTACATTTCTATTAACTCCTCTAGTGGTATACAGACAGGTGAATTTGGTAATACAGATCAAAAGCAATCGTTATGGACAACGATAGTATCTGAATATGCACGACCAAATATCAATATCAAAATTAATGGCAAAGATTTTCTGGTCTTCTTGATACTGGATCCGATATTACCATTATTCCAAACATTTATGGCCCAAATCTTGGCCTATACAGAGAAATTCTTGCTAAATTGCAGGAATTTCTCAAACCAAAATACAAGAGATTTATCAAAATGTTCAAATATATCCATATGAGGGACCAGTAGGCCCGCCTGTAACATTACAAACTTATGTGATAGAAGCACCCCTTAATTTAATAGGAAGATATTTACTTATGCAATGGCAAACTCAAATATATATTCCATATCTTTCTTAGGGGCCACCACTCATTTAACAAACAATACAATCATTAAAATCACTTAAAAAATGACGAGCCTATTTAGATAGAGCAGTGGCCCCTTCAATTCAGTCGCTCAGTCATGTCCGACTCTTTGCAACACCATGATTTACAGCACGCCAGGTCTCCCTGTCCATCACCAACTCCCGGAGTTCACTCAGACTCACGTACATCAAGTCCGTGATGTCATCCAACCATCTCATCCTCTGTCATCCCCTTCTCCTCCTGCGCCCAATGAGTCTTTTCCAATGAGTCAACTCTTCGCATGAGGTGGCCAAAGTACTGGAGTTTCAGCTTTAGCATCATTCCTTCCAAAGAAATCCCAGGGTTGATCTTCAGAATGGACTGGTTGGATCTCCTTGCAGTTCAAGGGACTCTCAAGAGTTTTCTCCAACACCACAGTTCAAAAGCATCAGTTCTTCAGCACTCAGCCTTCTTCACAGTCCAACTCTCACATCCATACATGACCACAGGAAAAACCATAGCCTTGACTAGAAGGACCTTAGTCACCAAAGTAATGTCTCTGCTTTTGAATATACTATCTAGGTTGGTCATAACTTTTCTTCCAAGGAGTAAGCGTCTTTTAATTTCATGGCTGCAGTCACCATCTGCAGTGATTTTGGAGCCCCAAAAATAAAGTCTGACACTGTTTCCACAGTTTCCCCATCTATTTCCCATGAAGTGATGAGACCAGATTCCATGATCTTCGTTTTCTGAATGTTGAGCCTTAGGCCAACCTTTTCACTCTCCTCTTTCACTTCCATCAAGAGGCTTTTTAGCTTCTCTTCACTTTCTGTCATATGGGTGGTGTCATCTGAATATCTGAGGTTATTGATATTTCTCTCGGCAATCTTGATTCCAGCTTGTGTTTCTTCCAGTCCAGCATTTCTCATAGAGAAATATTAATCTCCCTTCTTCCTCAGGATGAAAGGGCCCCTCCAAGCTTCAAGAAGGAGGCATATGTACTGAGTCATTGGAGGATACGATCGGTCCTTTATCTGTCAATTCTACAACCTGCAGTAAAGGGGGGTTGGGTATATAGGCCCAATAAGTATGATTAATTAATCCAGCTTGAGCAGGGAGAAGCAAAGGCAAGCAAAGCAAACATAGCTACAAAAATCTTCTCTGGATTCCGAGGCATTCCCTGTTGAGAAACCAGATTTTCAGCTTGATAAGTAAGGGTTTTTATTTGTCCCCAAGTAGGGAGATCATGAGGTCGATGACATCAAAGGCGATGCTTCTTGAAGATTTTTAGAGCCACCATGACGTTTATTGGAATATTTTTCTCCCAGGGTTTTGATTTTTTGTCTTTATTTTGAACACTGGAGGCTCCCCTGGGGCAGATCTTCCGAAGAGGATGCCAATTGAGTTTGTTGGATCCATCTGGAGAAATATAAGCATACCCCTTTCCCTGTAAGATAATTTCCCAAATTTCCATTGCTTAGTGAGCCCGTCTTGATACCAAATGGGCAGAGGAAGAGAGGTATCCTTTAATTCCTCGAAAGGTTTTTCTGCTCGTGTCAAGATATCTCCTTGAGGTAAGTTTAAAAAATTTAAAACAAATAAAGCTGTACTAACAATAGTTATAGGATTAGAGAGTATACAGTGTTGAGATATAGTAAAATCTGCTCTGGATAAGGAAGATAGAAATGTTCCTGTGTATTCCCCCTTTTTAATATTTTTATTTGTAGTTTCAGTGTTCGATGTGCTCGTTCAACTATGCCCGGTGCTTGTGGGTTGTAAGGAATGCCTGTAATATGTTGAATAGAAAAAGATTGTAAACATTGTTTGAATTGCCTAGCAGTATAGGCAGGGGCGTTGTCTGTTTTTATAGAGTTGGGAGTTCCCATTATTGCAGAACAAGCTAATGGGTGGATTATAATGTACCATGTAGCCTCACCTAGAAAAGAGGTGGCCCATATAAAAGAATTTGTGTCGATACAGGCATGTAGGAAAGAAGATGGAGAAAGTTCAGGGCAATGAGTTACATTCATTTGCCATAATTCATTGGGTTGTAATCCTCGAGGATTAACACCCTGTGCAATGGGTCGAAGATGTAGGGGTCTACAAATAGAGCAATTATTAATGATTTCTTTAGCATGGTGGTATGGAATTTTCTAAATTTGGTTTAAGGAGCCAGCATTATTGTACAATAGAGCATGTTGTTCCTCGGGAGTAGCAAAAGAAACAACTTTATCAGCTTGTTCATTACTATGAATCATAAGGCTGGGAAGGCAGGAATGTGTTCGAGTATGGGTAATATAAATGGGGGAAGTGCAGTCCCTAATAAGAGACTGTAGTTCGAGAAAAACTTGTTGAATAATAGGTTGATTGGAATTTATAATAGAGGTTTCTATATTTCCTAATATAAAAACTGAATATATAAAGAGTCAGGGACTATATTAATAGGGTAAGGATGTAGGTGAAATACTTGAATAAGAGTATATAATTCGTTTTGTTGAGCAGAATGAAATTTAGTATAAAAGACTTTGTATTCTTTGACAGACCAGAATGAGGCTTTGGTGTTTTTAGTCCCGTCTATATAGAAAACATCAGCTCGAGGTATATGTTGTAATGTGACAATGCAAGAGAGAATAAATTCAGCATTTTTGAAGAAATTCCAGAGTTTGTTAGAAAGATAATGAAATGAAATATCTTTAAAATATTCCAGAAAGGCTATTTGGAACTTGGTAGACGTTTGTAGTGCATTCTCAAATTGAGATTTATTAATTACAATTTTATGAGGATTGGAGCCAATTAGAGTCTTAGTTCTATTTCTCCCATTGATAATTATTAGAGTGATCAAATCAATATAGGGCGTAAGTGACCTTGTCCCTCTAAAATGGGTATAGATCCATTCTATCGGGTGTTCTTGTTGGGCAACAAGTCCCGTGGGGGAATGGAGAGAAGGGAGTATAAACAACTCGAGAGGTAAATCAAGTCTAACACGAGTAAGAAACTGTTTTTGCAATTTATTTTGTATTAAATGAGGGCTATTTAAATAGGGATCTCCTTTCAAAGTATTCAATAAATTAGTCAGTTGATCATTTGCAATGCTTAAAGTGGGTCTAATCCAGTTTATATCGCCTAAAAGTTTTTGAAAATCATGCAAGGTTGATAATTTATCAACATGAATCTCTGTTAGTTGGGGAGTAATATGTTGTCTATTAACAACAGATCCTAAATAATGGTAAGGAGTAGAGTTTTGAATGTTTTCAGGAGCAATGATTAATCCAGAGTCTTTCAAGAATTGGTGAGCTATGTCAAACTTTTGTTGAGTTTCTAAAATAGATGGAGCTAAAAACAATATATCATCCATATAATGAATAACAAGAAAGTTAGGAAATTGTTTTGTCACAGGTTCAAGGGCTTTGGCTACATAATATTGACACATGGGGGGAGAATTCATCATTCCTTGAGGCAATACAGTACACTGATATCGTTTATTAGGCCCGATATGATTAGGATAAGGAAGAGAGAAAGGAAATCTCTCTGGGTCTAGAGGGTGTAAAGGTATAGTAAAAAGGCAATATTGTACATCTGTAATAATAATATGCCAGTTTTGAGGGATAGTGGTAGGTGATGGAATCCCTGGTTGCAATGCATCCATAGGTTTCATAGATAGTACTAATTTTTCTAAGGTTTGTAAGAGATGCCATTTGCCAGATTTCTTTATTACAAAAATAGGAGATTCCAAGGGGAATAGATTTCTCAATATGCTTTGATTTCAATTGTATATTGATAAGTTCTTTAGTAGCCTCCAATTTCTCTTTTGTGAGGGGTCATTGCGCTGTCCAAATAGGCTCGTCATTTTGCCAAGTAATTTTAATAATTGCATTGATTGGTAAGTGAGCAGTGGTCCCTAGGAAAAATGTGGAATATATATTTGAGTTTGCCATTGCATAAGTAAATCTCTTCATATTAAATTGAGAGGTCTATCTATCACATAAGGCCGTAATGTTGAAGGCTGGCCTTTTGGTCCCTCACATGGATATATTTGGACACTTTGATAAACCTCTTGTGCTTTGGTTTGAGAAACTCCTGCAATTTGGCAAGAAATTCTCTGTATAGGCCAAGATTTGGGCCATAAATGTTTGGAAATAATAGTAATATTGGATCCAGTATCAAGAAGACCAGAAAACCTTTGCCACTAATTTTGATATTTATATTTGGTCATGTATATTCAGATACTATTGACGTTCATAAGGATTGTTTTTGATCTGTACTGCCAAATCCACCTGTCCAGATGCCATTAGAGGAGTTAATAGTGAAACTTCCCTGGTGGCTCAGAGGTTAAAGTGTTTGCCTGCAATGCAGGAGACCTGGGTTCAATCCTTGGGTCGGGAAGTTCCCCTGGAGAAGGAAATGGCAACCCACTCCAGTATTCCAGCCTGGAGAATCCCAAGGACGGAGGAGCCTGGTGAGCCCCAGTTCACAGGGTTGCAAAGAGTTGGACACGACTAAGTGACTTCACTTTCTTTCACTTTCACTTTAAGGTAAAAGAAGTAGTTCGTCAATTTTGTCCCCCTTTTTCAACTGCCATAGTATCTGAGATGACATCATAATTTGAATTTCTCCCTTATTATCTGAATCAATTATTGCAGGCTGAACCGTAATTCCTTTAGAAGTCAAACTAGATTGGCCAAGTAAAAGGCAGAAGGTTTGTGGGGGTAGAAAGAGTATCCACCTCATTAGTGTAAGTGGGACCTTATATACTTCTCAACTAGCTGCTAAGAACAGATAAAAAGAATACCTCAATGTTGTAAGAGGTCTCTTAGGCCCTTTCTCAAGACATACATGCTGAGATAACTTTGGTACAAGATTAGCCAGGGAGAACAGGTTCCAGACAATGTCTCTACGCAAGATGTACCGTTGCTGTGTAAGCAGGGGTACAAGTCTTGAGATACAGGTTCCCAGGCAAGATTTGTTACAATTAGAATCATTACCATAGAGCCTAAGAAAAGCATTTCCATGAGTAAGACATTCGGCTGTGTAATCATTAGTTCTGGACCTAAAGAAAGGTCAGTTCTCCGGCTAAATATGTTGTTGCACAAGGCTTAAGGAAAGCATGAGTGAGAATGTTTGCCTCCTCCTTACAGGGCCTTGGACTGCCTGCCTAAGCATTAACTCTTTCATTTCCTCCTGCTTTTAGGAGAATACTGTTGCCAGGGAAAGGGGTGGAGAAATTGTTCTGTAACTTCTTCCTGCTGGGAAGGGGTGTAGACCCTAAATTGTTGAGGCAACATATTCTCCTAATCCTCATATGGAGGGTCTCTGATCCAGTGGCCCTGAGTAATAGCTAGAGGAGGCAGCAGAAACTGCAGGAGCATGAACAATCACTTGTAACTTAAATGCCTAAGCCACTTAGATACAAAGTTCATTATATAGTTACAGATAGAAAAGCAAACAGTAAGAACCAGATGACTACAGTTATTACAGTCAAGATAGTTTTCCACCAAGGAGGGCTTTGTATTTGAGCTTCTATAATATCACATTGCCCCGTACCGGTTAACATTTCAAAAGTAATTTGGTTTTGGGGAATACCAGCTCAAGCATTAGAATTGGCACGATCTCGGGCCACACCCTGAAGACACATGGTCCACTGAAGATATTCTCCTGGTTTAAGATGAGCCCTTATCAAAAGTCGCCCATCAAAAAGTTACAAAATTTCCAGTGGAAGATGCCATAGCGTTTAAAAGTTCCATAGTAAAAGGCAAATGAGGGCGTACATAGTTACAGCTTTTTTCATTTGTTGCATGTGAGAAAAATCAATGCCTTCCTATTGAGTTATTATTTGCCCTTGGGCGTTAGTATTTCTCAAAAACAGGAAAAGCAGAGAAACCATTGGCCTCAGTGATTTGAGACTGCAAAGCTAGTAACTCAGAGAGCCTTCATCATGAAGGAGAGTGAGTGGATAGTATTTTTTCATAAATACGAGTATGTGCCAAAGGCTTATCATTGTCAACAAGAAAAGTATTGTCAGACTTAGTGTCAAAAAGAGCCTCAGAAGAATTATCGTCAGGGTCATCTTGTTCTTCAAGTGAGGGGACTTTAGGTTTTGTGCCCATTGCAAGAGGAGGAAGGGGAGCACTTGGGGCAGGGCTGGTGGGAAAACTTTGAAATCTTTTATGTTGTTCTAATTGAGCCTTTTGGAAAGTTTCATCATCTAATTTATATTCATGTAACAAGTGTTCCACCTGTTCTTGAATATTGGGGAGGGGAGGGGCTAGAGTTACCTTGAAATGGCAGAATCACAGCTTTAGTAATAAGAGCCCATAAGGGCCAGAAATCTTTTGGAATAGTTTTTCCCCATCTTGAGCCTCATTTAAGGTTCTCTTTAATCTGGTTCCAAATTTCTAAATTGAAACTGCCTTCATCGGGGAACCAGGGATTATGTTCAACCACCGTTTGGAGATAAGCCTCTATTTGCTGACATGAAACTGAAAGTCCTTGAATTTACACAAAGGAAGAAAATGCAACATATTGGATCCCTTAAAGTTGAACGTCCTCTGACACTTATTCAGAAGAGACTTTACTAGATTCCTGTCAGGGAATGTACAACAGGAGGATTCCTATGTGCTGTTTCTCATAAATCATCTGTTCCTTATCAGTTTCTGTTGTCAGAAACCAGTGGAACAGCACATCGCTCCAGGACTGAGGTCATAAGATGAGAGAGGCTTGAATCTCCTTCAGTAAACATTCTCCTTATAACAAAACTGCTTAGTCTCGATCCTCTTTCTTAAGACATGGATTGTCTCCTGACCTTGTGACCATTATTAATTCCTTGTTCCCTTGGTAACGGTTGCTGTACGTTTGGTTTTCTGATCTTTATCAATATCGAAAGAAATATATATATGTGTCTATATATACTCACAGAAATATTAAAGCACCGTTGCACCATCAGAGCTTGGGTCTCTGTGCCTTTCTTTCTTTCTCTCTCTCTTTTTGTCTCTTCCACTTCCTTATTGACTCTGGACCGCCAGGTTCTGGTCCATTAAAGGACCCAAAGTGGCCTCTGAACAGGGACTCTGGTATACCTGGTATTTTGGACAGAGGGACTCAGGGCCTATTGAGGTTGGGACCTATTGAGGACGGTAAGTACTAAGACACGGGTCAAACGGCTGGAAAGCCCCATCTTTTCTCTACTTTATTTTACCATTTGTTTAAAGCTCAGGGACTTTTGGTTTCATGCCAATGAATAGAGGCTTGCTTTCAAACAGTGGTTAAATGAAACCCTTGGTTCCCTAATAAAGGTCGTTTTGATTTAGAAATTTGGCACTGGGTCAAAGAAAATGTTGAACGAGTCACCAGGCAGGGAAAAAATATTCCAGTTGATTTCTGACCCCTATGGGCTCCCATTAAAGCTGTAATTCTGCCATTTCAAGGTAAATTCTAGCCCTCCAAATACTCGACAACAGACAGAACATTTATTGCATGAATATCAAGTAGATGATAAAACTTTACAAAAGGCCCAAGTAGAACATAAAATATTTCAAAATGTTCCTACTAGCCCTGCCCAGCAACTTCAAATGCTCCTCCTCAGCCAGCAGGCACAAATCCAGAAGTCTCTCCTTTGTTAGAACCTAATGATTCTGACAACGACTCTCCTAAGATGTTTTTAAAAGGTTCTTCAGACTGCCCTCCTGCAAGCTCCTGGTTTGAGCTTGCCCACAGGGTCAGATGCTTATATCTTTCCTTTTCTCCTTTGCTTTTCGCCTCTCTTCTTTTCACAGTTGTTTGTAAGGCCTCCCCAGATCTGAATTCAGAGTTCCAGAGAATAGGAAGAAGAGATAAGAAAGACTTCTTCAGCGATCAATGCAAAGAAATAGAGGAAAGGAACAGAATGGGAAAGAGATCTCGTCAAGAAAATTAGAGATACCAAGAGAACATTTCATGCAAAGATGGGCTCGATAAAGGACAGAAATGGTATGGACCTAACAGAAGCAGAAGATATTAAGAAGAGGTGACAAGAATACGTGGAAGAACTGTACAAAAAAGAACTTCACGACCCAGATAATCATGATGATGTGATCACTCATCTAGAGCCAGCCACCTTGGAATGTGAAGTCAAGTGGGCCTTAGAAAGTATCACTATGAACAAAGCTAGTGGAGGTGATGGAATTCCAGTTGAGCTGTTTCAAATCCTGAAAGATGATGCTGTGAAAGTGCTGCACTCAATATGCCAGCAAATTTGGAAAACTCAGCAGTGGCCACAGTACTGCAAAAGGTCAGTATTCATTTCAATCCCAAAGAAAGGCAATGCCAAACAGTGCTCAAACTACCGCACAACTGCACTCATCTCACATGCTAGTAAAGGAATGCTCAAAATTCTCCAAGCCAGGCTTCAGCAATACGTGAACCCTGAAATCCCTGATGTTCAAGCTCGTTTTAGAAAAGGCAGAGGAACCAGAGATCAAATTGCCAACATTTGCTGGATCATGGAAAGAGCAAGAGAGTTCCAAAAAAGCACCTACTTCTGCTTTAATGACTATGCCAAAGCCTTTGACTGTGTGGATCACAATAAACTGTGGAAAGTTCTGAAAGAGATAATACCAGACCACCTAACCTGCCTCTTGAGAAATCTGTATGCAGGTAAGGAAGCAACAGTTAGAACTGGACATGGAACAACAGACTGGTTCCAAATAGGAAAAGGAGTACGTCAAGGCTGTATATGGTCACCCTATTCACTTAACTTCTATGCAGAGTACATCATGAGAAACGCTGGAGTGGAAGAAACACAAGCAGGAATCAAGATTGCTGGGAGAAATATCAACAACCTCAGATATGCAGACGACACCACTCTTATGGCAGAAAGTGAAGAGGAATGAAAAAGTCTCTTGATGAAAGTGAAAGAGGAGAGTGAAAAAGTTGGCTTAAAGCTCAACATTCAGAAAACGAAGATCATGGCATCCGGTCCCATCACTTCATGGGAAATAGATGGGGAAACAGTGGAAACAATGTCAGACTTTTATTTTGGGGGGCTCCAAAATCACTGCAGATGGTGACTGCAGTCATGAAATTAAAAGACACTTACTCCTTGGAAGAAAAGTTATGACCAAACTAGATAGCATATTCAAAAGCAGAGACATTACTTTGCTGACTAAGGTCCATCTAGTCAAGGCTATGGTTTTTCCTGTGGTCACGTATGGATGTGAGAGTTGGACTATGAAGAAGGATGAGCGCCAAAGAATTGATGCTTTTTAACTGTGGTGTTGGAGAAGACTCTTGAGGGTCCCTTGGACTGCAAGGAGATCCAACCAGTCCATTCTGAAGGAGATCAGCCCTGGGATTTCTTTGGAAGAAATGATGCTAAAGCTGAAACTCCAGTACTTTGGCCACCTCATGTGAAAAGTTGCCTCACTGGAAAAGACTCTGATGCTGGGAAGGATTGGGGGCAGGAGGAAAAGGGGACAACAGAGGATGAGATGGCTGGATGGCATCACTGACTCGATGGGTGAGAGTCTGAGTGAACTCCGGGAGTTGGTGTTGAACAGGGAGGTCTGGTGTCCTGCGATTCATGGAGTCACAAAGAGTCGGACACGACCGAGTGACTGAACTAAACTGAACTGACAGGGTCAGAATCTGTTTGTCACTGAAAGAAAAGGTGTGGCCTTGGGAGTTTTGACACAACCCCGAGGGCCTCACCAGCAACCTGTTGCTTATTTAAGTAGAGAATTGGATGTAACTTAACGAGGGTGACCCCACTCCCTAAGAGTAATTGGGACAGCAGCTTTATTATCACCTGAAGCTTTAAAAAGAATTAATCGACAAAATCTTACTGTCCGGACTTCTCATGATGTGAGTGGAATCTTAAATTCTAAGGTTAATATTTGGATGACAGACAGTAGGCTTCTTATAAAGAATCAAAGCTACTCCATTTTGTAAGGTTCCAGGAAAAGAGCCTTTGGAAATCCCCTGACCTCACTCCACCACCTGCGAACCAATCAGAACCCTTGGCCAGCCCGGGAAATTCAAATCAAGCCCAGGAAATGGGAACCAATCAGCACCCGTGGCGAGCCCGGGAAACGAGAACCAATCAGAACTCAACACCTAACCCTTCGCCAGAAGGTGACCAATCAGACTGGGAGACTCCCGGTTTTCACATTTTTCGCGCGAGAATACCCTATATAAGCAATGTAACCCAGAGCTCAGGGCCCCTCCCTATAGCTGCTGCGTTGGTATCAGTGGGAGCCCCACTTCGAGCTTGGTAATAAAAACTCTCTTGCTTTTACATCGGATATCGGCTCCCTGGTGGTCATTGGGAGATTTCGCGACTTGGGCATAACATTTGGGGGCTCGTCCGGGATCTCCCACCAGCTCCGCAGGAAGACCAATCCGGAGAGTCATCTGCAGCCGGTAAGCTTTTTTCTGTCTTTCTTTTCACTCCTGGTAGGGCCTGGTATCTGAGACCGGTATACGACTCAGGCGGATGCGCCAGAGAGTCACCGGTGGGGGTCGTTGGGAGACGTCCCCAACCCTGGCATGGGGGGACGGAGTGCCCCTGTTCTCTGTAGACGATAGCAGGTCGCTCCCGCTGAACGGCCGGAGGCCGTCGTCATTTGGTTTTACCTCTGGACTCCCGGAGGTGTATTTCTCCTGTCTGTCTGTCTGTTTGTGTGGCTGTTTGTATTGTCTGTGTTAATTTACCAACATCTGACTGATCAGGGATGATGGGGCAACGCCATTCTAGCCCCATACCTCTATCCTTGGTTACTGATCATTTTAAGGAGGTCAAGATATGCGCTCATGACCTCAGTGTAGAAATTAGAAGGAATAAATTAATCACTTTTTGCAGCGCAGAATGGCCAACCTTCCATGTAGGCTGGCCCTCAGAAGGCACCTCTGACTTGGGAACTGTACACCAAGTCCGAGATATCATCTTCTGACTGCGGATCGGACACCCTGACCAAGTTCCCTTTGTCAGCACATGTGTCCCCTCGGACAATTCATTTCCGAGTGTTAGATAACAGCCCAGTTTCGGGCCCTGGAAGGGGTCCCTCTTCCTGCAACAAATGGCGACTCTGGCGGGGACTCTTCTTTGCCAAGACTGACATCCTGACCACTCGGGGTACTCAGGGGCCAGCTTGCCTACCAATGGACCAGACCCAGCGGCCGCAACTGGGACCCTTTTGTCCCTGGTCTCCTCCTGACGCGGACAACTGGCCAGAGTGCCCTGACCGGTAAGGAACAAGAGATTTTATTGATCTCTCTCCCCTTCTCTCTGTCTCCTCTCCTTAACCCTTCCTACCCTTCCCTGTTTTTCTAGTCCCCCGGTCCTGGATGCAGGAATCTGGTCAAAGGGCCCTCAGCCTGAGCTGAGGATTGGAGACTGATCCCCTCCTCTGGGCAGAGAACTCAAATTCTGGTTCTGATTTCTGATAGGGCCGAGTTCCAATCCTCCCTTCTCTGGAGGCCCAGGGAAAAGTCCTGTAACACCTGGGTATCTGTTGGTGGCAGATGTCGATAAGGCCACCACTTTTGCCCCCCTCTCCCGCCTCCTCTCCCTTCTTTTTCAACCTGGCTTCCTTTCCTCCCTTGAAATCTTTGATGTTAATACTTAGATCTGAGGTTCTGTGTCTCTCAGGAACACTTATCTAGACCATCTCTAACTCCTGACACTGAGGAAAAAAAAAAAAAAACTTGAAGCTAGATCTTGAACTATGTCTGTCTAAATATGTCTTAGTAATATTTTTGTATATGCGCTCTATTTATTTGGCTTAAAAAAAGGTAAGCGCTTACAAATCAAGTAATTCTAAATTAAACAATAAATTCCAGGTTTATGTGGACTGGGAAATATTCACTGTTAAATATCTGCTATTAATGTTTGTTTGTTGACCTATTAAATATAGACATGTCTTAGAGTACTTAACGTTAAGTAAAATATTTTCATTGTACCTAGGTTTAATATGAGTTAAATATTATATCTGTTACAAGTTTGTCAACAAGAAAATTACCTCAAGTTAAAAAAAAAAACTTCTAAACATGTAAATGATATAAGCTTTTATATAAACTGTATTAAGAATAATTATTCTTTAAAAATATCCATCTAAAATAGTCTCTCCAGATTGGTGTAACTTAAAATCTGACCAAATGTTCTAAACCCTTTTAATTGATCTCTTTGATAAAACTTCCTAAATAGAACTCTTTTAAAGTTCTTTTGATCTCTAGCTAACTTTGGGATGTTTCAGAGGGCCCCCGGAACATACCAAAGAGAAATATTAAACTGTGCTTATTTGGTTGGTTTAATTACATGGAAAAGATTATCAGATGAGTAATAAATCCACTCAGGTTATAACGTATGGTAAAATTACTAATACAGATATCCTAAAAATTATATGGAGTTTTTAACATTCTGATACGTCCTGGTATTTTAATGGAAAACCTGATGACTTCACACAAGTTAGCAAAAGGACTGAATGAACCAGTGAATATGCTAACTTTTATGGTTTCTACCTGAAAAATTATGGGGTTAAATCTTATGTTTTCAGGGAGTAGGGGAAATCTTCCTCTCAAACTAATTATGACAATGCTTTGGTAAAATTAAACGTTATAAACAAAACAATTCTATTTTCTATCTGACTCCTCCAAAAATTGGAAGTCCTTAGGTTTCCAGTAAATTTATCAAATGAGTTATGAAGGTTATCTCACGGATACAAAAATCTCAAGAAACTTTTGAGACCTTAAAAAGGGAAGAATTCACCTAGATTTGTTAGGCAGAATCTGTGATAAGCCTTTGGTGTGAGTTTCCCAGCCCTGTTTTATTTTAAAAGTTCATTTGAGACTCTTTAAATAATGTTTCAGCAAAATAAAAAGCCTATAATCAATTATGGTTATAAAAATCATCAGACCAAAATCAGTGAGAACAGACCTATTTTGCAAACAAACTAGCCTTAATTTGGTTATACTTAATAAAAATAAGGGTAACTTTAAGGAGAAAAAGATATTTCAAAATGTTAAATACCAGTTTGTTAATGGAGGCCTGCATCTAGTAAGACTCATCTCTTAGATAGTTCTTTGCTGTTATGTGATGTTAATGTAAAATTTAATTAAATTCTTAAAGAACACCCTAAGTTTGTTTCTGAAGCTTATCTCAGTAATCTATCTTTGGATGAAGATCAGATGCCTCATGACCTGCAACCAGGACTGGAAAAAGACATAATTTAAGGGACTGTCTCCAACATGGATGGAAGGACTTTTTTATCAGGAGAAACTACACTACACCAGGATGAGAAGACGACGACATCAGAGGTAGACAGCTTCCCCAAGATGCTGGACCTGATTCGTATGATCATTTATGTTTTCTTGACTTCTTAGACCTTTGCATATAAGTCAAATGCTTTTCTATCATAGGCCTGATCCTATGCTAGTTTTAAAAATCAATCCAATTGTTGGGTTTGTGGCCAATTACCTGTGTCTAGTTCTGGGTTACCTTGGTAAATTTCTCTACTACCAGACTCTAACTGGTTGGCCCTGAGGAAATTCACTTAAAATTATAGTCATATTCAGGTCACTATGGTATTACTAGATAGGATCCCCTCACCGGGCCAATTAATAATGCCTGCTCTGACTCTGGCTATAAATTTGAGCTTTTTTCTATTACCCAAGCTCAATCAGAACAAGAAAAGTTTCTGCAAAGGAGGGGAAAATCTCCCACAATTATGGGATGGATTTATATAGATAATACCAGGCTACAGTAATTTAGGTTTAAAGTCTCCTCTGTGTTTAAAAAAAAAAAATTAAATCATACTAAAGATAATCAGTCTAGTAACACTAGAAAACTGGGCTATGTGCCTTATAGATGGTGCCAATATATAATTTCCCTGGAAGATAAAGATTCTACAGGGCAGACTAAGTCAGATGACCTGAAGATATACTGGGCTACATCTAATGGAAGTTCTTAACATAAGTCTTACTTGTGACTTTACTAATACTGCTGGCTATGTTATTTGTATTTCACCTGTTTTACAAAATTGCTGTTTCTTACACTGTCAAATATGTGTGTGAGGCCTCTAATAGAATAATATATAGTCCCATATGAGATCGATGATGGTAACAGTGTAACTCTAGATATGGCAAGAAGCAACAAGAGGGAATATTTTCCTGGACCAAAAAGCTAGTAAGACAGGTGGTCCAGAGAATTTTAGATACTGTTTTATGGCCTAGTCCAGTAACAGCACATTGAGTGGCCTGTTTACCTGAGAATGGACACTCTCAGCACCATGGGATAAAATGGTCATGAAGTGCCCCCCTCATAATCATGGTCAAGTTTATGAGCAAAAAGGGGCTCTGCCAACTGAAGACTGACACTCGCCATCTGCATCTACAAAGATTAAATCATGGCTGCTGCAACTGCTGACTTTCAACGCCCCTGAAAGGAGTTCAGGGTGAAAATCAGGAATGAGGCACTCTGTGCTCTGGGAAAAACTGGCAGAACAGGCCTTCAGATAGTTAGATCTTTTCAGGAGAAGATTTTATGAGTCCCAATTCTTGCATCTTCTCATACCTAGAGAAACACTGACGTCATTAACGGTGAAATCTGCTTTGGCTATTAAGGAAAAGTTTACAATTAAAAGTCAAAATAGAGTAGCTATGGTTCAGATATCCTGGGAAATAACTAGGTGATGCTATGGGTGTACTTTCAGATTAGACCTTGTATTGCTAAACACTTGAGTTTTCTGAGTCGTGTCAGGCTTGGATGCCACCATTTTTAAAACAATGTCTGCTGAAAGCTACTAACCTTACTTTTTATAAAACTAGGCAACTGGCTACATGGCTACAAGTCTCCCTGAAGTGCCAGGTCCAGACTGGGTTTCAGACCTATTCTTCTAAAAAGAAATGAGATTAGGATTTTAATCATACAAGACTCAGATCTAAAACTTGAAACTCAGAAATACTTCCAATTCAGTGTCTATACTCCAAGCTGGGGCAGTCCTATGCCCCATTTTGACAGGAAGTTATCACAGTCATAGTTGCCTAGTTCCCTAAAATTAAAACTGAGCGGGACTCTGTGGGGCTCTGGAGTGCAGATCTGTTCTGTGTTCTCCATTTCTTATCTGTAGGATATAGACTTTGTTCAGCCTCCTTGGCCTTCCCTGAATTCCAAAGCATGGATTCCAAAAATTGCTAATCAGGGAAGGGAGGGGATACAAAAACAGAAACAATCAAAGGTTGGTACAGCCTCCAGACAGAGTCCTGGTTCCTACTCAAAGAAATATGCATAACAATGTCTTTGAGCCCCCACCCAGGTGGAAGACGGTAACTTCAGACTGAACACAAGATTCCTGGAGCACAGCTCTGTTTCGTCACCACCAACCCATCAGAAGGGGTCACAAAGCCTGCAACCCTCACCCCAAATGTTGCCTTCTGCTTCCGGGGACCAGAGATGACCATCCTGTTAGGTCTCCTGTTTGGCCCTTGTCTATTGCATCTCTGAGAGGGGCCAACTAAATTGCTGTTACTACAAGGGTAGAAGCTGGTTTCAGATGTGAAAAACCCGAAAAATCTCTACTTAGATCAGGTAGAGAGAGACTTCTGCTCTGCTAGGCAGGCCTACGCCCACGCACAGCAGGAAGAAGTTACAGAAGAAAGAGACCTCCGCCCCAATTCCCAAAAAGTATCTTGAGTATGAAGTCTCTCAGGGGGCCTATGTGTTGCATTAGGGGAAAAATGTTGTTTTTATGTGAATCACTCGGGGGTAGTCAGGGAGTCCCTAGCCAAGATAAGAAAAGGGCTGAGTCAAAAAAAAAAAAAGTCTCAAAATTGGTTTGAATCCTGGTTCAACTCATCCCCCTGGTTCACAACTCTCATATCCTCCTTGGTGGAGCCCCTGATTATCTTGTTACTGCTACTCACCCTCAGGCCATGCTTACTAACTTAACTAGTGGCCTTCATTAAAAGCCACATCAACGCGGTGCAGCTCATGGTGCGCAGATTCCAATATATGGCCTGGCCAACGGTCCCCTTAGCAGGAGACAATATAGAGCTGACCTCAGACCCATGATTGGGTCTGTCCTGGATCCTAGAGAAGGGGGGAATGAAGAATCAAAGCTACTCCATTCTGTAAGGTTCCAGGAAAAGAGCCTTTGGAAATCCCCTGACCTCACCCCACCACCTGCGAACCAATCAGCACCCGTGGCCAGCCCGGGAAATTCAAATCAAGCCCGGGAAATGGGAACCAATCAGTACCCGTGGCCAGCCCGGGAAACGAGAACCAATCAGAACTCAACACCTAACCCTTCGCCAGAAGGTGACCAATCAGACCGGGAGACTTGGTTTTCGAATTTTTCGCACGACAATACCCTATATAAGCAATGTAACCCAGAGCTCAGGGATCCTCCCTATAGCTGCTGCGTCGGTATCAGTGGGAGCCCCACTTCGAGCTTGGTAATAAAAACTCTCTTGCTTTGGCATCGGATATCGGCTCCCTGGTGGTCATTGGGAGATTTCGCGACTTGGGAATAACACTTAAATATCAGTCATTGTTGTTAGAAGGACCAGTAACTAAGCTTAAAGTCTGGACATTTAAATCCTGCCACTTTCCTTCCTGAGAAGGAAAATGAAACACCTGATCACGATTGTTCCCTATTTCTAACTTTAAACTATGCAGCTTGGCAAGATCTAATGGATATCCCATTAGACGATCCTGACATGGACATATTTACAGATGGCAGTTCCTTTCTTCGAGATGGAAAGCATAAAGCAGGTTACACCGTGTTGAGTGCTGAACAGGTTTCAGAAGCAAAATCTCTGCCCCAGTAAACCAGTGCTCATTTAGCAGAGCTTGTGGCTCTGACCCGAGCTCTAGAGTTAAGCAAAGGGCAGCGAGTAAATATCTACATGGATTCTAAGTATGCCTTTTTTACTTTACATGCTCATGCTGCAATATGGAAAGACAGTTTAAAACAGCAACAGGAGAACCTATTAACCATTTCAGAGAGATTGAGAAACTTTTAACTGCTATATATTGTCCTAAAGAAGTAGCTGCTATGGATTGCAAAGGGCACAGCAGGGATGGGAGTAAAGCAGCTGAAGGTAATCAGCTGGCTGATTGTTAAGCCAGAAAAGAGGCACTTTAAGAAATCCCTTCTCTACAGACACCCTTGATCTGGACAGGTCCTGTAGAACAGGAAAAACCACAATATACTGAGCAAGAATTAGAAAAATATAACAGGAACTAAGATTACACATAAAGGATGGTTACAGTCCAAGGATGGATGACTAATAATTCCTGAAAATGCTCAACGGAAAATTCTTAAGGGTTTACACCAGAATTTTCATTTTGGTGCAGAGAGTACTTACCGGATGGCATCTCGTTTGTTTGAAGGTAAAAATGTAATGAAAACTTTAAAGAACATTATCAAAAGGTGTGAGGTTTGTCAGAAAAATAACCCAAAGACTGAAAAGCTAGCAAAATCTGGATTACAACGAAGTGGAAAGTATCCTGGAGAAGACTGGGAAATTGATTTTACTCATATGCCAAAAGCAAATGGGTATTCTTCCTTACAAGTTTGGGTGGATACTTTTAATGAATGGATCTTTGCATGGTTCAGCAACGACCTTTCATGCTCTTCTGAACAAAAAGTCCTTGGCACACACGCATATTTGCAAAAAATCAGCACTGATGCACTCTCCTCCGTGACAGAGGCTCTCTGAATTACAGGCTTTGCTATGACAAGTTTCTGACGCCGATGGTTTCTCCATCTTCTCAGTTTTAAGAAATCCTGACGCTCAAGGGCACATAATACCTCAGTATGACGGTATTAATCTTTTTTTACATGCAACAAATGAAAAAGGCTGTAACTATGTATGGTCCACATTCACCTGTTACTAAAGAGCTTCTAAATGCTGTGGCATCTTCTATTCGAAATTTTATTCCCTATGATTGGCGAACTTTAATTAAAATTCTCCTTAAACCAGGAGAATATTTTCAGTGGACAATGTGGTTTCATGATATAGCCAGAGATCACGCTAACAAGAATGCTCGAGCTGGCACTCCCCCAAACCAAATTACTTTTGAAATGTTAACTGGCGTCAGGCAATTTGATACCATAGAAGCTCATATTGCATGAACAATGGAAAACTGGTCCTTGAAGCTTGGGATCGAATTACTCCTCAGACAGCCTACAGGTAGCTACACTAAAACATTGCAAGGACCTAATCACATAGTACTGGATCTGGAACTATAATGCTGATAATTATCCTGGTGATTATAATTTTAACATACCGAGGCCTTTCAACTAAAATTGTTCAAACTAAACAAACTCACTTGCTCAGGGCCTTTTTCACAAAAGTATCTACAGTCATCCCCAATTATGAAAAAGTAAAAAAGGGGGAACTGTCAGGGGACATTCAGCTTTAAAGGATCCAACATATTTTCTCCTTTTGTGTGCCACTTCTCAAGGACTCTATTCTTTATCAGTTCCTGGAAAACAGGAACGAGCAGAGCTGCACGCAGTTCTCAGGACTGAGGTCATGAGAAAGAGCATCTGCTTGGAATCCATTCAGTGACTCCCTTCAGTGACCTTTTACTTGAAGGTAATCTGTTCAGTTATGCCCCTCTTCCTCAGGATATGGAATGCTTTCTGGCCCTTTCAAGATTGTTATTTGCTTCGCTTTGTTTTTCCTCAATGTTTTTACTGCCTAAAGCTGCCTTGTATAAAGATATATAAACATGCACCCTTGTTTCACTCGAGACTTGGGTCCCCTGCTTCCTTCTTGTTGACTCCATTCCTCAGGTCCTGGTCTAAAAAGACCATGACAGCTCTGTCTTCAATTTCCACAAATAAGAGTAACTCTACTTTAATCATACATACAACAGTTATTTCTATCCAATGGAGAACATGACCCTATTCCTATGCATTGTTCCTAGCACACCATCAGTCCTTGGTAACAGTCCCTCTCCTCCTATGAAAAGCCCGGGCCTTTTAACATCTTGCCTACTCTGTTCAAAGTCAGTTGGTAGAAATTATGTTTTATAACAGGCTGGACTATGTACAGAAGGGCTTCCTGATCCTACTGACCATGATGAGTCATGTCCTAGTTTTACATTATTTTCTCCCCTCCCTGTTGCTAATTCACACACACTATTGAATTTTCTAATTCACGCTGTGTGTTTTTCCAGGGAACATGGATGTGAATGAATTGTATCTAATGAAGTCGATCCCTTCATCTCACTGATTCCTTCCCAGAGACCATCATGAAACGCATGTAGCAAACGCATTTGATCAATGGATTACCAAAGCCAAGCTCTTAGAGCTCACCACACAACATGCCAATAAACTGAGAGACTACTTGTTGGGCAAGGAATAGTGACTTTATTCAGAAAGCCAGGAGAAAAAAGATGGCAGTCTACTGTCCCAAAGAATCATCTGCTGAGGTAGAATTCGGGTTTCTTTTGCACGAAAAGATCTCTATAGCTTCTCTTCAAATATGGACTTACTGCAGTTGCTGAGTACCTGAACTAAAGTCATCAGAGAATACATATAGTGAAAAAGGTAAAGGATTCGCCACAACCACTGAGTCTGGGAAGTACAGCTCCACTATGGTCCTATCTTGTGACTTTTGGGTAAGATCCTTGCCACACACCTTGCATTGCTGTGTGATTTCTGCAGCATAAATACTCTGATACTACTGGTGAGATGTGAGGATACTTTTTTTTATTTTTATTTTTTAACATTTGTGAAATTGGTGAGGAATCTTTCTAGAAGGAATTCATGTTCTAATACCTGACTAATCAATACATATATGTCTGGCTTCTATCCAGTATGCATTTTCTCATGAAGCCTAAGATATTGCCACACTCATGATATTTGTATGGTTTCTCAGTAGGATGAATTCTTTGAGCAACAGTAGGGTGTGAATTTCTACCGTATACCACATTCACATGAGTTTCTCTCATGTATGGATTTTCTGATGTTTAGTGAGTGCTGAGACCTGAGTAAAGGATTTTCCACACTTGAAACATTTGAAAGGTTTCTCTATATGTATTCTCCAATGTTTTTTAAGGAGTGAATTTTTACTGAAGTACTTGCCACACTCATTACATCTGAAAGGTCTCTCTCCAGTGAATTCTCCAGTGAAGTTGAAGATATGGTTTTTGACCGAAGACTTTTCCACTCATCACATTTGTACGGTTTTTCACCAGTATGAACTGTCTGATGACTTAAAAGGGTTGATTTTACATGAAAGGTCTCGCCATACTAATCACATTTGTAACGTTTCTCTCCAGTATGAACCCTCTGATGACGAGTAAGGTTTGAATTTCGGCTGAAGACTTTGTCACATATATCACATTTAAATAATTTCTTTCCTGTATGAATTTTCTTATGTCTCCTGAGGTATGAGATGTCAGTAAAGACCTTGCCACACTCATCACAAGATTTCTCTCCAGTATGAATGGTCCGATGACTTAAAAGGGTTGACTGTACACGAAAGGCCTTGCCACACACATCACATTTGTAACATTTCTCTCCAGTATGAACTGTCTGATGACTTAAAAGGCTTGACTTTACACGAAAGGCCCTGCCACACTCATCACATTTGTAAGGTTTCTCTCCAGTATGAACTGTCTGATGACTTAAAAGGGTTGACTTTACACGAAAGGCCGTGCCACACTCATCACATTTGTAAGGTTTCTCTCCAGTATGAACTGTCTGATGACTTAAAAGGGTTGACTTTTCACGAAAGGCCATGCCACACACATCACATTTGTAAGGTTTCTCTCCAGTATGAATTGTCTGATGACTTAAAAGGGTTGACTTTACAGAAAAGGCCTTGCCACACTCATCACATTTGTAAGGTTTCTCTCCAGTATGAACTCTCTGATGCCTTAAAAGGCTTGACTTTAGATAAAAGGCCTTAACACACTCATCACATTTGTAAGGTTTCTCACCAGCATGAACTGTCTGATGACTTAAAAGGCTTGACTTTAGACGAAAGGCCTTGCCACACTCATCACATTTGTAACGTTTTTCTCCAGTATGAACTGTCTGATGCCTTAAAAGGGTTGACTTGACACGAAAGGCTGTGCCACATTGATCACATTTGAAACGTTTCTCTCCAGTATGAATTGTCTGATGACTTAACAGGGATGACTTATCACGAAAGGCCTTGCCACACTCATCACATTTGTAAGGCTTCTCTCCAGTATGAACTAAATGATGACTTAAAAGGTTTGCCTTTAGACGAAAGGCCTTGCCACATTCCTCACATTTGTAAGGCTTCTCTCCAGTATGAACTGTCTGATGACTTAAAAGGGTTGACTTTACACCAAAGGCCATGCCACACTCATCACATTTGTAAGGTTTCTCTCCAGTATGAACTGTCTGATGACTTAAAAGTCTTGACTTTTCACCAAAGGCCGTGCCACACTCATCACATTTGTAAGGTTTCTCTCCAGTATGAACTGTCTGATGACTTAAAAGGGTTGACTTTAGACGAAAGGCCTTGCCACAATCATCACATGTGTAAGGTTTCTCATCAGTATGAACTTTCTGATGCCTTAAAAGGGTTGAATTTTCATGAAAGGCCTTGCCACATTCATTACATTTGTAACATTTCTCTCCAGTATGAACCCTCTGATGACGAGCAACGTTTGAATTTCGGCTGAAGACTTTGTCACATATATCACATTTAAATAATTTGTTTCCTGCATGAATTTTCTTACGTCTCCTGAGGTGTGAGCTGTGAGTAAAAGCCTTGCCACGCTCATCACGTGTGTAAGGTTTGTCTCCAGTATGAAGTGTCTGATGACTTAAAAGGCTTGACTTTACACGAAAGGCCTTGCCACATTCATCACATTTGTAAGGATTTTCCCTGTGTGCTTTGAGTTCTTGTGTTATTCCTGAAGGATTCATAAAATCATTTCCATGTATATTAGAAACACTGGTTTGGACACAAGGAGGAATTCTTTGAAGTGGTGAAAATGAGAAACTGTTGCTGACAGAACTCTTGACTTCATTATATTCAGAAATTATTCCGCCAGTTTGAAATATCTGCAGTTTATCCTGAGACTTAAATCCAAACCTCTTTCCAAAGGGCTTGATGCCTGCATCCTTTCTATCATGCAAATCTCTTCCATCAGGCACATTTCCATTAAGGCTTACAGGTGTGCCTTTGTAATTTCTTTTGTCATCTCTCTCCTGACACTCAAAGTCACACATCTTTTCCTGACTTTCCAAAAGATGAAAATGTTTGATTTCACAACTTTCAGGGCTTCCCAGCATCAATGTTTGGAATGTTTCTCGTGTATCACTGTTTGCTTTGCGTTGTAAATGCTTGATCACATGTGTAGGAGAGAGATCTATAAGATAAAAAGAATCATAGGTATCCTTCTCACAATAATTCAAAAATAAATGTTTCATGTTGAATATATATTACACCAAAAGTAATACATCAAGTTATGAAACACCACAATGATGACCTAAGTGTTTAGAAACACTAAAGGAATAGAATTCTTAAAGAAAGCATAACATAAATTCACCATTAAGGTAGCCTAGTTTTAAAAACCATATGTCAAACACACTCACATTGGACAATCTTATACCAACTCTCGAAAACAGAGTGTTTTTCTACTAGGGTCCTTAGGAACGTATCAATCAACAGTTGTCTAAAATTGAAAAGAAAAATATTACACTATCATTTATTCTGCAAACTTACCGTACATGAATAAATTCCAAACAATATATTATATATTGTAACAGCAAATAATCCAAAACCAAGCTTACCCAATTAATAATTAACTTTTCATAATTGGTTGTTTACAATTGAAAACAAATGAGAAAATGAAGAATATGACTAAAACAATTTTTTGAAACAACATAGTTTTCTAAATCTGCTATGGAACTACGTACCCAAAAAGAAAAAGCATTTTACAATGTTAACAAGTAGTAAGTGTCAGCTGTATGCAGAATACATGCTAAAAGACCATCATCTGTAAATGACACATAAATTAAGACGTAAAATATTCACCGGTTTTCTAACAGCCAATAAACAATGCAACCCCCACCTATGTTGTTGTTCGGTCGCTCATCGTGTTTGCCTCTTTGCGACACTGTGGACTGCTGCTCACCGGACTCCTCTGTCCACGGGATTTCCCAGGCAAGAATAGTGGACTGGGTTGCCACTCCCTTTTCCATGGGATCTTCCTGACTCAGGGATCAAACCTGCATCTTCTGCATTAGCAAGTGAATTCTTTACCACTGAGCCACCAAGGAAGGCTAATCTCTGCTGCTGCTGCTGCTGCTGCATCGCTTCAGTCATCTCTGACTCTGTGCGACCCCATAGACAGCAGCCCACTAGGCTCATCTGTCCCTGGCATTCTTCAGGCAAGAATACTAGAGTTTATTGCCATTTCCTTCTCCAGTGCATGAAAGTGAAAAGTAAAAGTGAAGTCGCTCAGTCTCTTAGCGACCCCATGGACTGCAGCCTACTAGGCTCCTCCATCCATGGGATTTTCCAGGCGGGATTTCCCAGGCAAAAATAGTGGAGTGGGATGCCATTTCCTTCTCCATGGGATCTTCCTGACTCAGGGATCAAACCTGCATCTTCTGCATTAGCAGGTGAATTCTTTACCACTGAGCCACCAAGGAAGGCTAATCTCTAGCCATACACTATTCTTAATTACCTAGTTTAATGTCACCAAAATATAATAAATAAAAAGTGAGTGCTTTGTGTATTTATTGACTAGGGTCAGACACAATATTGCAGAAAAATGTTGCAAGTGAAACGCATACAAGATATAATGTAGTTGAGGTTTGACAGAAAACAAAATTCAGTAAAGCCATTACCCTTCAATTAAAAAATAAATAAAATATTAAGAAGATATAATGTAGAGCTAGAACAAATAATTTCACAATTTGTATGGAAATTCAAAAAATCTCGAATAGCCAAAGCAATTTTGAGAAAGAATGGAACTGAAGGAATCAACCTGCCTGACTTCAGGCTCTACTACAAAACCACAGCCAGCAAGACACTTTGGTACTGGCACAAAGACAGAAATATAGATCAATGGAAAAAAATAGAAAGTCCAGAGATAAATCCACACACCTATAGACACCTTATCTTTGACAAAGAAGGAAAGAATATACAATAAAGACAATTTCTTTAACAAGTGGTGCTGGGAAAACTAATCACCACTTGTAAAAGAAAGAAACTAGATCACTTTCTAACACCATACACAAAAATAAACTCACAATGGATTAAGGATCTAAACAGAAGACCAAAAACTATAAAACTCCTAGAGGAGAACATAGGCAAAACACTCTCCGACATACATCACAGCAGGATCCTCTATGACCCACCTCCCAGAATACTGGAAATAAAAGAAAAATAAACAAATGGGACCTAATTAAACTTAAAACCTTCTGCACAACAAAGGAAACGATAAGCAAGGTGAAAAGACAGCCTTCAGAATGGGAGAAAATAATAGCAAATGAAGCAACTGACAACCAACCAATCTCAAAAATATACAAGCAACACCTGCAGCTTATGTCCAGAAAAATAAACGACCCAATCAAAAAAGAGGCCAAAGAATTAAACAGACATTTCTCCAAAGAGGACATACAGATGGCTAACAAACACATGAAAAGACGCACAACATCACTCATTATCAGTTCAGTTCAGTTCATTCGCTCAGTCGTGTCCGACTCTTTGCGACCCCATGAATCGCAACACGCCAGGCTTCCCTGTCCATCACCAATTCCCGGAGTTCACTCAGACTCACATCCATGGAGTCCGTGATGCCATTCAGCCACCTCATCCTTGGTCATCGTTTTTCCTCCTGCCCCCAATCCCTCCCAGCATCAAAGTCTTTCCCAATGAGTCAACTCTTCGCATGAGGTGGCCAAAGTACTGTAGTTTCAGCTTTAGCATCATTCCTTCCAAAGAAATCCCAGGGCTGATCTTCACAATGGACTGCTTGGATCTCCTTGCAGTCCAAGGGACTCTCAAGAGTCTTCTCCAACACCACAGTTCAAAAGCATCAATTCTTCAGCGCTCAGCCTTCTTCACAGTCCAACTCTCACATCCATACATGACCACAGGAAAAACCATAGCCTTGACTAGATGGACCTTAGTCGGCAAAGTAATGTCTCTGCTTTTGACTATGCTATCTAGGTTGGTCATAACTTTTCTTCCAAGGAGTAAGCGTCTTTTAATTTCATGATTGCAATCACCATCTGCAGTGATTTTGGAGCCCCTCAAAATAAAGTCTGACACTGTTTCTACTGTTTCCCCATCTATTTCCCATGAAGTGATGGGACCAGATGCCATGATCTTCGTTTTCTGAATGTTGAGCTTTAAGCCAACTTTTCCACTCTCCTCTTTCACTTTCATCAAGAAGCTTTTTCGTTCCTCTTCACTTTCTGCCATATGGGTGGTGTCATCTGCATATCTGAGGTTATTGATATTTCTCCTGGCAATCTTTATTCCAGCTTGTGTTTCTTCCACTCCAGTGTTTCTCATGATGTACTCTGCATAGAAGTTAAATAAGCAGGGTAACAATATACAGCCTTGACGTACTCCTTTTCCTATTTGGAACCAGTCTGTTGTTCCATGTCCAGTTCTAACTGTTGCTTCCTGACCTGCATACAGGTTTCTCAAGAGGC
>SJXP01003202.1:62242-86331 GCA_006408505.1 Damaliscus lunatus
ATCCCAGGGCTGATCTTCACAATGGACTGCTTGGATCTCCTTGCAGTCCAAGGGACTCTCAAGAGTCTTCTCCAACACCACAGTTCAAAAGCATCAATTCTTCAGCGCTCAGCCTTCTTCACAGTCCAACTCTCACATCCATACATGACCACAGGAAAAACCATAGCCTTGACTAGATGGACCTTAGTCGGCAAAGTAATGTCTCTGCTTTTGACTATGCTATCTAGGTTGGTCATAACTTTTCTTCCAAGGAGTAAGCGTCTTTTAATTTCATGATTGCAATCACCATCTGCAGTGATTTTGGAGCCCCTCAAAATAAAGTCTGACACTGTTTCTACTGTTTCCCCATCTATTTCCCATGAAGTGATGGGACCAGATGCCATGATTTTCGTTTTCTGAATGTTGAGCTTTAAGCCAACTTTTCCACTCTCCTCTTTCACTTTCATCAAGAAGCTTTTTCGTTCCTCTTCACTTTCTGCCATATGGGTGGTGTCATCTGCATATCTGAGGTTATTGATATTTCTCCTGGCAATCTTTATTCCAGCTTGTGTTTCTTCCACTCCAGTGTTTCTCATGATGTACTCTGCATAGAAGTTAAATAAGCAGGGTAACAATATACAGCCTTGACGTACTCCTTTTCCTATTTGGAACCAGTCTGTTGTTTCATGTCCAGTTCTAACTGTTTTTTTCTTGGCCTGCATACAGATTTCTATAGTAGTTAGGTGGTCTGGTATTCCCATCTCTTTCAGAGTTTTCCAGTTTATTGTGATCCACACAGTCAAAGGCTTTGGCATAGTCAGTAAAGCAGAATAGGTGTTTTTCTGGAACTCTCTTGCTTTTTCCATGATCCAGCAGATGTTGGCAATTTGATTTCTGGTTCCTCTGCCTTTTCTAAAACCAGCCTGAACATCAGGAAGTTCATGGTCCACGTATTGCTGAAGCCTGGCTTCGAGAATTTTCAGCATTACTTTACTAGCATGTGAGATGAGTGCAATTGTGCAGTAGTTTGAGCATTCTTTGGCATTGCCTTTCTTTGTGACTGAAATGAAAACTGACCTTTTCCAGTCTTGTGGCCACTGCTGAGTTTTCCAAATTTGCTGGCATATTGACAGTACCACTTTCACAGTATCATCTTTCCAGGATTTGAAACAGCTCAAGTGGAATTCCATCACCTCCACTAGCTTTGTTCGTAGTGATGCTCTCTAAGGCCCACTAGACTTCACATTCCAGGATGTCTAGCTCTAGATGAGTGATCACACCATCGTGATTATCCAGGTCGTGAAGATCCTTTTTGTATAGTTCTTCTGTGTATTCGTGCCATCTCTTCTTAATATCGTCTGCTTCTGTTCGGTCCAGACTATTTCTGTCATTTATCGAGCCCATCTTTGCATGAAATGTTCCCTTGGTATCTCTAATTTTCTTGAAGAGATCTCTAGTCTTTCCCATTTTGTTCTTTTCCTCTAATTCTTTGCATTGATTGCTGAAGAAGGCTTTCTTATCCTTCTTGCTATTCTATGGAACTCTGCATTCAGATGTGTATACCTTTCCTTTTCTCCTTGGCTTTTTGCTTCTCTTCTTTTCAGATCTATTTGTAAGGCTTTTCCAGACAGCCATTTTGCTTTTTTGCATTTCTTTTCCATGGGGATGGTCTTCATCCCTTTCTCCTGTACAATGTCACGAACCTCATTCCATAATTCATCATGCACTCTATCTATCAGATCTGGGCCCTTAAATCTATTTCTCACTTCCACTGTATAATCATAAGGAATTTGATTTAGGTCATACCTGAATGGTCTCGTGGCTTTCCCTACTTTCTTCAATTTTAGTCTGAATTTGGTAATAAAGAGTTCATGATCTGAGCCACAGTCAGCTCCTGGTCTTGTTTTTGTTGACTATATAGAGCTTCTCCATCTTTGGCTGCATGGAATATAATCAATCTGATTTCGGTGTTGACCATCTGGTGATGTCCATGTGTAGAGTCTTCTCTTGTGTTGTTGGAAGAGGGTGTTTGCTATGACCAGTGCATTTTCTTGGCAAAACTCGATTAGTCTTTGCCCTGCTTCATTCTGCATTCCAAGGCCAAATTTGCCTGTTACTCCAGGTGTTTCTTGACTTCCTACTTTTGCATTCCAGGCCCCTATAATGAAAAGGACATCTTTTTTAGGTGTTAGTTCTAAAAGGTCTTGTAGGTCTTCATAGAACCATTCAACTTCAGCTTCTTCATCGTTACTGGTTGGGGCATAGACTTGGATTACTGTAATATTGAATGGTTTGCCTTGGAAATGAGCAGAGATCTTTCTGTCATTTTTGAGACTGCATCCAAGTACTGCATTTCAGACTCTTCTGTTGACCATGATGGCTACTCCATTTCTTCTGAGGGATTCCTGCCCACTGTACTAGATATAATGGTCATCTGAGTTAAATTCACCCATTCCAGTCCATTTTAGTTAGCTGATTCCTAGAATGTCGACGTTCACTCTTGCCATCTCCTGTTTGACCACTTCCAATTTGCCTTTATTCATGGACTTTACATTCTAGGTTCCTATGCAATATTGCCGTTTACAGCATCGGGCCTTGCTTCTATCACCCGTCACATCCAGAGCTGGGTATTATTTTTGCTTTGGCTCCATCCCTTCATTCTTTTTGGAGTTATTTCTCCACTGACCTTCAATAGCGAGAAATGCAAATCAAAACCAAAATGAGGTACCATTTCACGCCAGACAGAATGGCTGCGATCCAAAAGTCTACAAGCAATAAATGCTGGAGAGGGTGTGGAGGAAAGGGAACCCTCTTACACAGTTGGTGGGAATGCAAACTAGTACAGCCACTATGGAGAACAGTGTAGAGATTCATTAAAACCTGGAAATAGAACTGCCTTATAACCCAGCAATCCCACTGCCAGGCATACACACCGAGGAAACCAGAATTGAAAGAGACACGTGTACCCCAATGTTCATCGCAGCACTGTTTATAATAGCCAGGACATGGAAGCAACCTATATGTGCATTAGCAGATGAATAGATAAGAAGGCTGTGGTACATATACACAATGGAGTATTACTCAGCCATTAAAAAGAATTCATTTGAATCAGTTCTAATGAAGTGGATCAAACTGAAGCCTATTATACAGAGTGAAGGAAGTCAGAAAGAAAAACAGCAATATAATATACTAGCGCATATGTATGGAATTTAGAAAGATGGTAACAATAACCCTGTATGCAAGACAGCAAAAGAGACATAGATGTAAAGAACAGGCTTTTGGACTCTGTGGGAGAAGGAAAGGGTGGGATGATTTGGGAGAATGGCATTGAAACATGTATAATATCATACATGAAACGAATCGCCAGTCCAGGTTTCATGCATGATTCTGGATGCTTGGGGCTGGTGCACTGGGATGACCCAGAGGGATGGTACGGAGAGGGAGGAGGGAGCGGGGTTCAGGATGTGGAACACGTGTATACCTGTGGTGGACTCATGTTGATGTATGGCAAAACCAATACAATATTGTAAAGTAATTAACCTCCAATGAAAATAAATAAATTTCTATTAAAAAAATATATAATGTAGATAAAGTCGTATCATACAGAACATGACAGAATATAGATATTACCTTTCTTAAACAAATAAATTTTGAGTATTTACTATAAAACATGTACTACTGACAGCACTAATTTGCTTTAAAAGGCTTGAGGTACATTAATATGTTTTTCTCTAATCAGAGCAGGAGACACACCCAGTTGGCCCACAAAGTGGTAAGAGAACCAGGATATGAATCTGAACCTACTGGGACGCCTGAAAAAACTTATTTGTATACATGACCACCCACCGAATGAATAGACCAGAAAATATTAAAAAAAAAAAAAAAAATACAAGAAACTTAGAAGGAAAATACCAAGGAAGATACAAGACAGAAGTAGTCTGTTTAACTATTATTCAACCATCCCATCTCAAAATGGCTTGTGAGTGATCATGGATGCACAGAGTGATTTAGGTCATGTCCTGAGAAAGATGTTCAGTAAATGATCAGAGATTATCTTTACAGTGAGAGTATGTAGAAGGTGGAGGGATGTTTCCATCCATATCAAGGTACTATGTGAGGACTGGTCAGGACTAAGAAAGGGCCTGGGTAGAGCATAGGGTACACAGGTTTATGTCAGATATCAGCTTGTGACTGCATCTCTTTGTGAAAATAACTGAGAGTGCAAACTAATATACTGACCTTAAAAGAAAAGAACTGGTTCAGCAAGTTTATGGGCATTATACTACGGGTATGGGGCAGAAACAAGAGAGATTTTTAAAAGTGACTGTGATATATGGAGAAAGCAGTATAATACCTGTTCTACTATTTACAATATAATGTATCCAACTCTGATTTTGTAACGAACAATGGAATGCTTATATTCAAGAAAAACATACACAATATTCCAGGATATTGTGTAAGAATCTTATTAGCAGAAACCAGAAGGAAAATCCAGGAAAAGGCTATCTAAACCTGGGTTCCTCTGCCAAGTATAATTAACCTCTCCATTGGAAATTTACTTCGTTTCTTTTTCCACACATGGTCATCTCAAGATTGAGGAGTATCAAAGGAAAGGAGGGATTGACACTGACTCTGGAAGACCTTCCCAGTTACAAAAGCCTTGCTGAGGCATCCAACTCTTTTTTGTAGAAAAAAACCACTGGTGATCCAGTGGTTAAGACTCTGCATTTCCAATGCAGGGGGTGCAGGTTTGATCCTTAGTCAGAGAACTAAGATCCCACATGCAGAATGGTGCAGCCAAAAAAAACTAAACAAGTAAGCAAAAACAAACAAGTAGATATTCAGTGTTATCAGAAGAAAGAAATCTAAAGTGCTGTGGATTTTTTTAAACACTGAGCCAAAAGTCAAAAGGTAGAAAATAGGAAATCGGGTTGTTTGGTATTTTTTTTAACATTTGCTACTGAGCTTTGTAGAAAACCTCAGATATGACATGAAACAGACACAGCATCTGAAGAGGGTCAGTTTAACCTTGTGAAGCTGTGTCATGGCTGAGTCACCAGAACTCTCATATGGAAGACATCAGGGCCTCCCAAGGGGCACACAGGGAAAATGCAGATACCCAAGGGCAGCTCTGGAAGGAAGTCATCCTCACCCACAGACAGCAGGTTCCTGCAGGTCTCCAGCATCACGTCCCTGTACAAGGCCCTCTGAGCAGGGTCCAGGAATTCCCACTCCTCCTGAGTGAAGTTGATGGCCACATCCTCAGAGGTCAGTTGTTCCTGAAATGAAACCACATGTCACCTAAAGGGCCATGAAAAGTTCTCATTTTCATGAAAAAGAGAAAGGATGGTAAGGGGCAAGGATTGACTTGGTTAAGTATGTGTTCTAACAGATCCATGCAGGGGTATCTGGAGAAAGTATGGATCTCTAATTTTAATTTCCTATGCTTTTTCCTAAGATGGTATGAGATCCTCCAATTAACATGGATTTTTCATCATTCAAAATCCATGAAATATATAAAAATAAAGCTCAACACTGTTTTGGCTATACAGAAGTGTCAGATATTATGTTCTACCCAGTGAGTGCAACTCATTATCTAGATGAGGTACAGCCTGAGTGGTGTCTTCAGAGATGACAAAGTCCATGGCACTTTTAATGGAAAGGTCAAAATTTTCAGGTATGATGTTGATAACAGCAGCAAGGACCAAAAGTGTCTGAAAGCTTCCTGTTGCTCTAAATTACTGTAGTATTACTCTAAACATTAAATAAGTACTTACAGGCAAGAACCTGTCATCAATATAATAGCTCATTAAAGAACCATCTGTTCCCACCTTAGAGAAGAAAACCTGTGTCACAGACACTCTGAGAAACTTGACTCAGATCAAGAAGGTAAGAAATGTTACATGAAGCACCTCAACTCAGAAGCTTGGGCTCAGCAACTGAAGCTTAAGCATCTAACAGTTAATACAGACAACATTAAAAGTCCTTTGACAGAGGGCTCCTAAAGAAAACTTGAAAGAAGTCCAAGGTGAGCCTCTTCCCTGCCCCTCTGTCTTCTCTGCAGGGGGTGCAGCTCTTGGGCCTCGGGCCTTCATCCCTTGAAAATGGACACCTGTGCCAAATTAGTCCCTACCCCCTCCCTGATTGGGAGAACCTCCCCCCTGTTGAGTGATCATTGTCCACAGTGGTGGTGAAGGACTAGAGACACTGACTGATGAGAGCCACAGCAGCTTGGCAGCCCCAGGTCCCCAGACCATCTCACTTATTCCTAGCCACAGCTTCCAAACCAGTGCCATTTCAAAGGACTCTGACACAGCAGCCAAGTTCCCTGGAGCCGGAGCTGCCACAGCAGGGGTGGCTGGCTACGGGGCTGGAAGTGGGACTGTGTTCAGGAGCTTCATCACTCTTATGCCAGGAACCCTTCTCTGAAACAGTAGCTCTACTATACTACGCCATGGTCTTGGCCCTCTCAAAGGCCATGGGGCTCTTTTGCCTGATGGTGGTCTAGCTCATCTTCTTCATGATATGAAGGAGATGTTTCCACCTCCCATAGTTTTCTCCTGTGTCTGCCCAGTATGTTCCCTTTCCTGTAAGTCCCCAGGCAGCCTGGGGAAAGTGGTGGGCTCAGGGTTTGACAGAAGGAAAACAAACAAATATTGTATAAATATGAAAAAAAAAAACTCCAAGGTGAACAATGTAGAATGGCATGAAAGGTCATTATAGACGTGGATACAGAAACACAACTGTTAGTAATTTACTACTTAAAACACTAACACGATTGTTTAGAAAATTTCAAGGCCACAGAGTATACTGATAACATAATTTCAGCTGGAAAAAAAAGGGAATAAGTAGTTTTTAAATCATGATGTCTTCTATCTAAACCACAGACTTGCACATGCATGCATGCTTATCTAGAAAAAATTAACTGACATGAGAGGATTCATCTTTTCACAGATTTTGTGGACAATTTTATATCATCCTTTTATTCACATGTATTTCAGTATCCTTCAGACGATAAATATGTATCCTTTGTACTCAGCTGAGTTTGTCAACAGGATTCTATACCAGGCTACAAAAAGAAAACTGGTAAAAACATTAAAAAAAAAGAATACTTGAATTCAATTCATTATAAAATTACCATATACAAAGATACAATTTTATCCATTTAAATTTACATAGCAAGGCATTAACAGAAGCCAAAGAGTTTCTTTGCTTTTTTTCCATTAATACAACAATGATTTGAAATTAGAAGAGTCATTAGATTATGACAAAAAAGAATTATCACAATAACAAAGTAAAAAAACTTCTCAGAGAATTAAAAATCATGGCAAAAAAGAATATGGAAAAAAAATTCAGTTATTAAGCAAGACTATCTGAAGAAACATCATGATAGAAAGGAAACATTCAATACATTCCTTCTGAAATTACAGTGGCATGAAAGGAGCTGTCCTGGGTGCCTGTCTTTCACCACCATACGATGCACAGGAGCAGGGGCCACTAGAAGAAGTAAGAGGAGGTAAAACACAGGGCAAGAGACACAGAGTTTGTCAGAGAGTTGAAACAGGTAGTACTCACAAACCTAAGGACATGGAAAGGTGAAAAGTGAAAGGATGGAAAAAGACAGTCCATCGTAAAGAGAGCAGGGGAGACTGTTATATCAGACAAAATAAACTGAAGAAAAAAAAAGTGCAATGAGATAAATATTGTATGATGATAAAACGATCAATTTACCAAAAATCTGTAATAAGTAAAAATACATATATACATATAACATTAGATATCTCAGAAAACTGAAGCAAACATTGAACTGGCATGTACAGATCACACGGCCCAACAAAAGCAGAAAACACATGTATCTCAAGGACACATAAAACATTCTCTATGAGAGACCACATGTTAGGCCAAAAGTAACCATTTTAAGAGACTGATACCATAAAAGTATCTTTCCTAACAACAATGGAATAAACACAAGAAAAAAAGAAAATTCCTCAGATGTGGACATTAAACAACTGACTCTTACACCACAACTGGGTCTAAGAAAAATAATCACATGGAAATTTTTAAATACATGGATCAAAACGAAAAGGCAACATTACAAAATGTATAACACACAGAGAACACTGTACTAAAAGGAAAGTCTGAAAGGTTAAATGCTTATAGTAAAAAAGAGAAAAGATCTTAAACCTGAAATCTATTTTTAGACCTCTAGGAAGCAGAAAACGGAAAACAAACTAAACTCAAGTTTAGCAGCAGGAAACATGTGAATAAGAAAGATTAAACCAGAGATACAATAGAAAGTAGAAAAATATAAAAATCAACAAACTAAGAGTTGATGTTTCGAAAAAACTCTATAGGAAAACCCCCACCTAGACTAAGGACAAGAGAAAAAACGAAAAACTGATATTAAACAGGAGTGATTACAACTGAGGTCAAAGGGAGTTTCTAAAGATAAGGAAGTACTATGACCAATAATGCCTATAAGTGACAGTATATAGGACATACTGGCAAATTCTTAGAAGCATGCAAACTATTTTACTTATTAAGAAATAAAATTGAGAAGTGTTGAAACTGAAAGTGATAGCCACTGAGTCGTGTCTGACTCTTTGTGACCTCATGGACTGTAGCCCACAAGGCTCCTCTGTCCATGGAATTTCTCCAGACAAGAAGTCTGGACGAGACAGCCATTCCTTTTTCCAGGGAATATTCCGACCCAGGGAGAGAACCTGGGTCGCCCACAATGCAGCAGATTCCTTATGATTTGAGCCATCAGAGAAGCCAATTATAACTAGAGAGATTTAAAAAGTAGACAGAAACCTCTAAGAAAAATACAGGACCAAATTCTACCAAACATTTACAGAAGAATTACCACTAATCTTGCTAATTCTATGGAGCAAGCATGATTCTAATAGTTTGTGATTTCCCAAAGACACAAGAAAAGAAAACTAGAAACCAATACCCCTGATGAATACTGATGCAAAATTAAAATACTTGCAAACCAACTTCAACACAGATTAAAAAGATCTGGAGAAACAGATAGAGGGGGGAGGGGAGGAAGGAGAGGGTGAGATGTATGGAGACAGTAACATGGAAACTTACATTACCATATATAAAGTAGAGAGCCAATACGAATTTGATGACTGACTCAAGGAACTCGAACAGGGGCTCTCTAACAACCTACAGGGGTGGGATAGGGAAGAAGATGGGAGGGAGGGGACATATGTATACCTATGGCTGATGCATGTTGGTATTTGGCAGAAAACAACAACTTCTGTAAAGCAATTATCCTTCAATTAAAATAAATAAACAAAAAGATCTCACACCATGACCAAGTGGATTTTATTCATATAAGGCAAGGAGAAGTCAACATACAAAAATCAATATGACATATTACATTAACAGATTAGAGGGGAAAAAAAACAGGATCATCTTGAGGCAGAAAAAAAACATTCAACAACAATTTGACAACCTTTCAAGATGGAACACTCAACAAACTACAAACAATAACAACATAATAAATGCCATTATGAAAAGAGCACAGCAATGGAGAAAGAGTGAAAGCTTTTCCTCTGAGGTCAAGAAGGTGGCAAGGATGCACACTCTGCACTACAGTTCAACAAAGCACTGAAACCCTTAGAACAAGTAGATGAGAAAAGAAATCAAAGGTCCCCAAATTGAAAAAGAAGTAAATGTATCTTCTTTCCCACATGACAAAGTTTCATCAGCAAAAATCATAAAGATTACTAAAGAAACATGTAATATCCAAAAAGATTCTTTACTAACCAAAGGGTCAATCAACCAATTAACTCATTATCAAAAGTGCCATGACAATCTTCGTAGAAGCAAAATAAAACATCAGGAAAGTCAGAACTATTGTAAGAGCAAACAGCAAAACTCTTGAAGAAGGAAGATGGACATCTTTCTATTTCAACATCTATTACAAAGTAATCAAGGTGATGTGGCACTGGTATAAAAACAGACAAATAAATCAACTGAACAGAACACAGTACTCAGAAATAATTCTTTGTGTATATATATGTAAGGTATATTCACAAGGATGTCAAGATACACAAAAGGGAAAGGACAGGCTCAATTGATCTGATTCCCACATTTAACCAGCTATTGTGCATACTAACACCTGACTTTCACGTGCGGTTTCCTTACCCTGGCTGACAGAGCAGACAGCGCATCCAGATAGGGCCTAAGCAATCCCTGCTGCCCAACAGCACTGAGACCCCAGCTCCAACCCGTGGGTGAGAAGCCCTACTCAGGACGGTGCCCAGGGGAGCCTCCTCACAAGGGCCAGGTCACTGGGTCATGGGGAGATGGGATCTAAGTGGAGACGACAGGGCCTGAAGGAAGGCCCTGGGTGAATGTGCATGTACAGGAGTCACACAGGACACTCCAGAGTCAGACACGATTAGCGAGTCCAGAGAAGGGCATTTCAGGAAGGACAGACTAAATATGACCTTACCTGAGAAACAGCCATGCCTCACTCCTTTTCTTTCCTCTTCCTTAATTTCAGGGCTTCCTCAGGCAACACGAGTCTTCAGAGGTCTATCATGAAAGTGGAAAACATGCTGTTTAATGCTTACAGTCAACACATCCCCTTAGTGAGCCCCAACCACACACACAGGGAAGCCCTTACCATGAGGAACAGACAGTCCCCTGTGGCCACTGTCTCAAGAGGGACTCAGGACAGTCAATTTCCACAGAGAGATCAACATGGGACTTTCCCACACTTTCCCTCGGATCACACTCCCCTCCTGCTGAGGCCTCATGTACACAGCAGCAGGAGGCACCACGCTGACCAGGCAATCTCCTTCAGGTCACACAGCAGGCCCTGATCCATCCCCACTCAGAACAGAGCATCCCGTCCTCAGCCCAGACCTCAGCCCTCAGGACTGGGAGGACTCAAGAGTTCTGATGCTCAGTGAGGGATCCAGACTGGAATCAACTGGGCCATCTTAAACATTCTCAAGCTGTGGACCAACACAAACTACCTGAAGGGGAATCTTCGGTCAAAGGGTACAAAAACGTGTGTCGGGAGCCACAATAGGCATGATTGACAAAATGGAGGCACAGCCCCAACCCCATCTCCTTGACCCACAGGCATGGACTCGGGATGAAGGAGTTAGGTCTTGTGATTCTGACTTGTTTTTTCCTTTCCTTGGTTGAGTTGACTGAAAAGAATGTTAAGGTGCATATTATCCTTGAGAGGAGCATGAGAAGGCACAAAGCCTTCTGCAGTTGTGCCCAGAGAATAATCCATAAAGTTAACCACTGACATTTGTTCAAGGATCTTTAAAAAGAGTGTTCCAGGATGATCATGTAGGCTGCAGCTTGAGGCCTTGGGAAGGACTGTCATCTGAGACCTATTTGTGAGGGAAATGTTTATGGCAAAGAAAGTTTGCTGAATTTAGGGTTTAGGAATAATTAAGAATACCTAAAAGCTAAAAATTTAAAGAATGTGGTAGTGCTAGCATGTTTTACTATATCTTATACAGATTAGGAATTTCAGAGATACTAATAGCTGCTGCTGCTGCTAAGTCGCTTCAGTCGTGTCCGACTCTGTGTGACCCCATAGACAGCAACCCACCAGGCTCCGCCGTCCCTGGGATGCTCCAGGCAAGAACACTGGAGTGGGTTGCCATTTCCTTCTCCAATGCATGAAAGTGAAAAGTGAAAGTGAAGTCACTGAGTCGTGTCCAACTCTCAGCGACCCCATGGACTGCAGCCTACCAGGCTCCTTCATCCATGGGATTTTCCAGGCAAGAGTACTGGAGTGGGGTGCCATTGCCTTCTCCTTATTAATAGCTATAAGTCTTTTTAGGAGATAGTGAGCTTAGGATGCTAAGGGCAAACAGAATTTAGAAAGATAAGAAACAAACTGAGGAATGTGGTATGCAGCCCAGACATAAGCATGAGTTACAATGTAATCACAAGTTAAAGTAACCAGCATTCTGAGAGAAACGCTGAAGCAGAAACTCTGTTTGAAGGGCAACAATGTTTTATGGAGCCAATAAATCTGGGTGAGGGGAAACAAAATGCCAAACCTCTGACCTAATGCTTTTGTCAAAGTATAAAAGAGAACCTGAAGCTTGAAATAAACATACAGTCCTGTACCTTGAGTCAGAGGCTGCATCATTCTCCGCTGACACCGCTCATCTCTTTAGGCTGATTCCTTGGCTGCTAGTGCTGGACTTGGCACATGTGTATGTAAAATGTGTCATCAATGAAACGTGAAGCCTGGACTGAGCACCATTCAGAGGAGAAAGGCACCCTTCAATTCTCTTTTTCTTTCGAAGCCTTACTAAGGTGTAACTAACAAAAATGGTATAAATGTACTGTGTACAAAGTGATCATGTGATAGACTCATACACTGAATAATTATTAATAACTGTGGGGGGCCAATCCATCAATTTCCTTTTAGATACTGAGGAACTTACTCTGTGCTTACTGAAGCTCCTGGCCCACTTCCTTCCTGATCCGCTTCTGTAATGGGACTGTCTGAATGAGCCAAAGGGTATTATTTCAGTTATTCTTTATGTTATAACTGAAATTCTGTGCTATTTTCACACGAGTTTCTGACTGTGCCAGTCTCCCTCACCCCTTTTGGGGAGGAATATACTGAACAAGGTCCATGCCTCTGTTTTCATAAATATGGACCCCTCCCTTTCTCTTCCTTTAGCTGAACAAAATGTAAATCCTAGAGTATGGGCTGATGGAAAATCTGTGGGTCAAGCACAAAATGCTATTCCTGTATTTGTCAAACTCAAAGACCCACTTATTTCCACATAAGAAGCAGTATCCACTGAAACCTGAGGTTAAGGGTTAAAGCACATCATTGAAAATTTAAAGGAGCAGGGACTATTAGTTCCCTGTAACAGTCCATACAACACTCCTATTTTGGGTATAAAGAAATCAAATGGTAAATGGAGACTAGTTCAAGATTTACAAATAATAAATGAGGCTGTAGTTCCTTTACACCTCATGGTGTCTAATCCTTATACTCTATTGTCTGATATTCCTGAATGACCCAAATATTTCTCAGTAATTGATTTGAAAGATGCTTTCTCTTCTGTGCCTTTGGCGGAGGAAAGTCAATTTCTATTTGCTTTTGAAGACTCTATGCAGCCAGCTTCTCAGTTAACCTGGACAGTTTTGCCCCTGGGATTTCGTGACAGTCATCACTTATTTGGACAAAAATCACGGGATCTACAAAACTTTAATAGCTCTGAAGCGGTGGTGTTACAATATTTAGATGATATTTTGCTCTGTGCTGAGACAAAGGAAGCTTGTTCAGGAGCCTCAGAAGATTTCTTCAACTTTCTGGCAGGCTGCAGTTATAAGGCATCAAGAGAAAAGGCTCAGCTTTGTCAACAATCTGTTAGATATCTGGGCCTAATCATATCAGAAGGCACTAGGGCCATAGGCCCTGAGAAAATTAAACCCATACTAAATCATCCCCTACCTATGACTTTAAGACAATTGAGAGGATTTGGGGGAATCACAGGTTACTGTCGCATTTGGATTCTGGATTATGGGGAACTTGCCCTGCCTCTATATAAACTTACAGCTGAAACTCAGCAGGCTCAAACAGACAAACTGCTTTGGTCTCCAGATACTCAAAAGGCTTTTACAGTTCTTCAGACTGCCCTCCTGCAAGCTCCCCCTTTGAGCCTGCCCACAGGGTCAGGATTTAATTTGTCACTGAAAGAAAAGGTATGGCCTTGGGAATTTTGACACAAGCCCGAGGGCCTCACCAGCACCCTATTCCTTATCTAAGCAGAAAATTAGATGTAATTTCACGTGGGTGGCCCCATTGCCTAAGAGTAATTGGAGCAGTGGCTTTATTAGCACCTGGAGCTATAAAAATAATTAATTGATGAAATCTTACTGTCCTGACTTCTCATGATATGAGTGGAATCTTAAATTCTAAGGTTAATATTTGAATGACAGACAGTAGGCTTCTTAAATATCAGTCATTGCTGTTAGAAGGACCAGTAACTAACCTTAACGTCTGTGGACATTTAAAGCCTGCCACTTTCCTTCCTGAGAAGGAAAATGAAACACCTGATCACGATTGTCCCCAATTCCTAACTTTAAACTATGCAGCTTAGACAATCCTGACATGAAAGTATTTACAGATGGCAGTTCTTTTGTTCGGGATGGAAAGCATAAAGCAGGTTATGCCATGGTGACTGCTGAACAGGTTTTAGAAACAAAATCTCTCCCCCAGGAAACCAGTGCTCAGTTAGCGGAGCTTGTGGCTCTAATCCGAGCTCTAGAGTTAAGCAAAGGGCAGCGAGGAAATATCTACATGGATTCTAAGTTTGCTTATTTGACTATACATGGTCATGCTGCAATATGGAAAGAAAGACAGTTTAGAACAGCATCAGGAGAACCTATTAAGCATTTCAGAGAGATTGAGAGACTTTTAACTGCTATGCTGCTGCTGCTGCTGCTAAGTCGCTTCAGTCGTGTCCAACTCTGTGCGACTCCATAGACGGCAGCCCACCAGGCTGCCCTGTCCCTGGGATTCTCCAGGCAAGAACACTGGAGTGGGTTGCCATTTCCTTCTCCAATGCATGAAAGTGAAAAGCAAAAGTGAAGTTGCTCAGTCGAGTCCGACTCTTAGCGACCCCTAGGACTGCAGCCTACCAGGCTCCTCTGTCCCTGTGATTTTCCAGGCAAGAGTACTGGAGTGGGGGGCCACTGCCTTCTCCATTTAACTGCTATATATTGTCCTAAAGAAGCAGCTGTTTTGCATTGCAAAGGGCACAGTAGGGATGGGAGTAAAGCTGCTGAAGGTATTCAGTTGGCTGATTCTCAAGTCAGAAAAGCTGGTACTTTATGAAACCCCTTCACTGTAGACGCCTTTGATCTGGACTTTGATACTGTGGAACAGGAAAAACCACAATATACTGAGGAAGATTAGAAAGATATGAGTAAAGATGACCAAAGATTACAAATAAACGATGCTTACAGTCTGAGGATGGACGATTAATAATTCCTGAAAATGCTCAATGGAAAATTCTTAAGGGTTTACACCAGAGTTTTCATTTGGGTGCAGAGAGTACTTATCAGACGGCTTCTCATTTGTTTGAAGGTAAAAATGTAATGGAAACTTTAAAGAACATTATCAAAAGGTATGAGGTTTGTCAGAAAAATAACCCAAAGACTGAGAAGTTAGCAATATCTGGATTACAACAAAGTGGAAAGTATCCTGGAGAGGGCTGGGAAATTGATTTTACTCATATGCCAAAAGCTAATTGATATTCTTGCATACACGTTTGGGTAGATACTTTTACTGCATGGATTGAGGCTTTTCCCTGTTGTAGTAAGCAGGCTAAGGAGGTTATAAAGATTTTAATCCATGAAATTATCCCCAGGTTGGGGCTGCCACAGAGTCTTCAGAGTGACAATGTCTCTGCGTTTAAAGCTGCTGTAACTCAAGGGTATCTAAAGCTCTAGAAATAGAATATCACTTACACTGTTCCTGGAGACTCCAATCTTCAGGAAAGGTTGAAAAATCTAATGACATTATCAAAAGACATCTGTGCATATTAACTCAAGAGACGCAAGACAATTGGACTAAAGTCCTACCCACAGCTTTAATGAGGGCTTGAACTGACCCCCTTTGAATGTAGTTATGGAAGGCCTTTCTTATGCACAGACATCGTTATAGACCCTGAAGCCTTGGAATTAACTAGTTATGTAACTCAGCTCTCAGCTTTTCAACAGGCATTAACAGAACTCTGGGAGACGACTCCTGACCCAGCCTCTGAGTCAAGCAAGCCTCTATTTGAGCCAGGAACCAAGGTCCTCATAAAAACATTGGGATATGGGGGCCCATCCCTCGAGCCTCTCTGGGAAGGCCCTTACCAGGTTATTCTTTCTTCTTCCACAGCAGTCAAAGTGCCAGGAATTGATTCATGGGTACATCACACTTGAGTTAAGAGGTGGCACCTTGACCAGAACTAACTGACTTCACTTTACATCTTTACTTTCTATGCTCTGGTTTTGTACTTTTCAGATGGGCTTGATAATCTATGTGAGCCTACTTCTGCTGACTCCAAAAATCCTGAGTGTGCCGTCTGATCCTCAAGACAATGCCCTCCTGTCCTGGGCTCACTCCTATGCTGCATTCCACAATTGGTCTAACTGCTGGGTTTGCAGAGTGCTCCCCTCTTCATCATGAAATGCTTTTGTGGTGGACATCTCCACTTCAAGAAAAAGATTTTCTCCAAGCCTCCGAATACCTTCGACAACAATCATCTGTGATACCTCTTCTTCATCTAATGACATCTACCAACCCTCAAATGGACTGGTGCAACACTTTCTACTTTAACTATGGACATAACATGACTTTTAATTTTGATTATACATTGCCTCGGTTTAATGTCTATTTTGCTACACACAAGGCAAATAGGTCTGGATCTAATGGTTTTTTACCTGACGTTTATCAAATACGGGATGAGGTTACATGGCTAACTCCTGAAAAAGGACATCTAGTATCTACTGACCCTATATGCTGGGAACAAACAGAGCCATCCCCAAAAGTTAGCCAACAACTTCATTACAATGATTGGAAACAATTGGGATTTTTGCCTCAGCATGTATGCAATGTAATCATTTCCGTGTTTTCCAACCCCAATTTAAGTCCTCCCTTTGTCTGTCCAGGCACTAATTGGGACTGGATATCTCAGTCAGCTGGCTTGCTCCAAACGGGATCTACTGGATATGTGGCTCTTACCTATGGGCATGGCTTCCCCTTGGTTGGATAGGGATATGCACCCTGCGTCTACCCTTTACTCACGGCTTTATATTTTCAGAGCTTCCAGAAAAGCCTGCTAATTTACCTACCTTAAAACTAGGTGGGCAAGGTCTGTATTTCACTGGTATGATTATTTGGCTGCAGCCTTTGTTCCCTCTTTGGGAAATACAGATGTTATGCTACGAGTGGATCTTTGACTAATTTTACTCAACAGCCATTACAAGATTCTCAAAATGCTAATTCAGCTCTTAATGCTGAACGAGCACAAATTAGGTGGTTTTAGAAAACAGATTAGGTTTAGATATTCTGACAGCTGCACAAGGAGGCACTTGTGCCATTATTCATACCCAGTGCTGTACATATAAACCTGATATGAGCACTAATGTTATTCATTTTACTAAACACATGAACAAGATGATTGAGGCTATGGATATTCCTGAAGCCTCAACTGCCTCATTTTGGTAGATGTTAACTAATGCCCCATGGTGGAAAACTATCTTACTTACAATAATTCTGATTGTTTTGTATTTGCTGTTTGCTCCCTGCATCTGTAACTGTGTAACTGGATATGTTTCTCGTTGCATGAAAGCTTTTAAGTTGCAAATGGCTGTGTTAGGGGAAGCACACTGATGGAAACCACCCACCCTGGCCAGGCACCATAGTAACCATTTGCATGAGTTGTTTTATGACAGGAGATCCTGATAAGGAATACGAACTAATGAACCACCACCAGCCTGAAGAGTTCGGGAAAGATCCAAAGGAGACACGGAGCGTCTGTCCACTTCCCAGAATCTCTCTGGCTAGCATCCATCTTGGCTGAGCAATGCGTGTGCCACCAGGAAAGACTCCAAATTAGAATGATTGGCCAAAGACCACCCGGAAACTAATCTCATCACCATAAAGCCCAGACTGCGACCTACGTGGCAGAGCAGTTCTCCTGGGTTCCCTTACCCTACGGCTCTCCACCCAGGTGCCCTTTCCCAATAAAATCTCTTGCTTTGTCAGCACATGTGTCTCCTCAGACAATTCATTTCCGAGTGATAGACAAGAGTTCAGTTTCAGACCCTGGAAGGGGTCCCCCTTCCTGCAATAGTTGCTCAAACTCCTTCTACTGCTGCAGCTTCTTCCAACTACTATTTGGGGGCCCTGGATCAGACATCTTCGGTATGAGGGTTAGGAGAATATGTTGCCTCACCAATTTAAGGACAATGTCCCATGTCAGCTCGGAAGCAGTTATGGAATGAGCACCATGCCCCTTTTCCCTAGGCAACATAATTCTTCTAAAAGAAAAGGGGGGACTGAGAGGGTAACAGGCAGGAAGGCCAGGGGTCTCAAAATGGAGGAAATAGGCTGTAAGTGTCAGACATTTTTATCTCTCTTAAGGGGCAGGAGGAAACAAACTAGTGATACTTTTTTCCTTCTCTATACAAATTTAAAAGGAAGTTTCTCTTAACACACTTGTTGCCATAATGATACCCGGTTTCACCTGAAGTTATCTATTCTCAAACCTTGAGTTAACCAATGCATTTTTCTTATGGAAATGTTTGTCTTAAGCTATGTGAATGGACTATGCACTTATCCCAGACTCTGTCTTCAGGATGGTTCCACCTAAGGGCTCAGAACCTACTTCACAAACCAGTATGTTATACTCAGATATTGTTTCCCCTAATCTATGTCAACAAAACTATTTGTACGGTAATCTGCTCTTCTACAAGATTCAAGTTAATCATTTTATGGCCTGGGAAGAATCATCTGCTGCCAAGATGCATTCTATGGATGAGGGGCCTGGTGCCATTCTGAGTTTTAAAACCTTCCTTTTCTTCATTAACAGACTGCTAGTGACTATAATGGCACCCCACTCCAGTACTCTTGCCTGGAAAATCCCATGGATGGTGGAACCTGGTCGCTAAGAGTCAGACACGACTGATCGACTTCACTTTCACGCACTGGAGAAGGAAATGGCCACCCACGCCAGTATTCTTGCCTGGAGAATCCCAGGGACAGAGGAGCCTGTTGGGCTGCCGTCTATGGAGTCGCACAGAGTTGGACACGACTGACAGGACTTAGCAGCAGAAGCAGCCACCCCCCATTCTGAACCCTCTTCCACCTCCCTCCTCACCAGATCTCTCTGGGTTGTTCCAGAGCACTGGCTTTGGGTGCCTGGCTTTGTGCATCCAACTTGCACTGATCATTCTATTTTACATATCGTAATTTACATGTTTCAGTGCTATTCTCTCAAATCATCCCACCCTCACCTTTTCCCACTGAGTCCAAAAGTCTGTTCTTTACATCTGTGTCTCCCTTTGTTGCCCTGCATGTAGGATCACTGGTACCATCTTTCTAAATTCCATATACATGCATTAATATACAGTATTTGTCTTTCTCTTTCTGACTTATTTCACTCTGTATGATAGGCTCTAAGTTCATCGACCTCATTAGAACTGATAAACGAGGTGACACTTTTGCTAAGTATGGCACAAAATAGTCTAAGATGATTTACTACTTACCAAGGAAAATTTCAAATGTATGAGATGAAGGGAAGAAAGCACTCAGGCAAGGAATGAATCTGAAAAAAAAATTGAAAAAAAAAAACAACCTGAGAAATATTTCTAATCTAAAAATCTGGTGTCAAAGTTTAAGAAAATGTGGAAAATAATCATATTTAGAAAAGGATGATAAGACTAGAATACTGGAAACTAAAAAAGCTTTTTTCTGAAGTTAAAAATGAGTACAGAAATTGAATGAACTAAGACTTATTCCAAGCTACAAAAAGCACCATACATAAAGGAGGAAACGTGAATCTGTTTTTTTAAAAAAAAGTGTTCCTTTAAAAATCATACCCAATAATTATACAGTGGATAAGAATCTGCCTGACAATGCAGGGGACATGGATTCTATCCTTGGTTCATGAAGATCCCACAAGTACAAGCAACTAAGCCTGTACACAACTAGAGTCAGTCATTTCTTGCCCCAGGTCTCTTCGCTGATCTCTATCTTATGATAGGACAAGGGAAGGGGGCCACTCACATGACAGTGAATCAAGCCACTGCCCCAGGCTCAACAGGGTTTGCAAATGAAAGTCATCTTCTGTCACAAGTAATAAAAAAAGACACAAGCCTTATAGACAGGAGTTTTGAAATTCTCATCATCCTCTGTATAACCAAAAAAATAATCTGTATCCAAACAACTGGCCACACCTGGATCGAGCTTACCCCTTTGTTCACCTATCTCCCTATTTCTTCTGGGTTTCGGTGTCTCTTTTTCTCCCTCTCTGCTCTCCTGCTGTTCCTGTCCTATTTCCTCCCTCACACGTGTCCTGTCTCAGGCTGCTCCATTTCATTCCCCCTCGAAATGCTCTCTCACACCAACATTCCTGAGTCTTTCAAAAATCCATACTTATGTCTGCCTCTTTCTTCCCCCATTTCGGCTCCCTCTCTGCGCTCCAGATTACTCCCCTTCTCTCGCTGTGACTCTCCCTTCCTCCCCACTCTCTGGCGGGCCATGTGGCTATGCTTCCTTCCAGCCCTTTCTTCCTCTACTCCTACCTTTCTCTGCTTGCATCAGAAAACCGGGCACCTCAGATTGACACTTGAACCCTTGTGGCGGGTGTCCAACCGGGTGAAAACACAACTCGGGACTCTAACCCAAGAGGCCTGGACTCAAACCCGGCCAAAACCCAGTTAGGGACTCTCCACCTCTGACGTCCCTCATCGCCCTTTGCCTCCCCGCTCCCATCACTGAGACAGGGCAGTTCTCCCTGTGATGTTTTCCAATCCCTGAAGATCTGGCTTTCTAATTTATTAATACTTCTCTATTTTACTCACTTGGCTATTTTCAAGGCTTAACCTCTTTGACTTGACTATCCCTTTGCAAATCCCTCAGCCATTCTCAGTTTTCCCACTGGTTCTCCCTGATGCTTTTCTCCTCAGTTTCAGTTATTTCTCTCAGTCCTTCTGACTCTGCTTCTCCTGACCCTCCTGCCTCCTGAATTTACTGAGTGGGCGACAGAACGAGACGGCCCCGGACCGGAAGAGCACCTTTTCCCCCCGAGGTGAACTGGGCACGGAACAGCACTGGCTGTCACAGGGCGGGCCCAGGTCACCGACCCTGTGCGGGGTGAGGGGACGGGCTGACAGGAAAGGGGGCTGCTGCGGGGCAGAAGGAGCGGCCTCAGGAGACGCGAGGACGGAGGGGCTGCGAGGGAGGGGGCTCAGGAGCGGGGCGGCCTCTCCGGAATCCCGGGGCCGGGAGAGGGCGCGGCCTATCTGGGCTCTGCCTCCAGCGGTCGAGAAGGCGACGCGGCGGGCGCGACTCCAACTCGCGAGAGAGGGCTTTACTTGGCGAGGCCAGAGGTCAAAACGGGTTTTAAGCAGGAAAATGTCGCCAGAGGCGGTGTCTACGCGCACCGAGGGCCGAAACCGCCTCAGCAACACTTAAAACCCAAACGAAAAGATAACTGGGCCGCAACGGCAGCGGCAGCGTCTATCCGGGGCCGAGCACCGGGTGCCAGGGTTTTCAGGTCGCTGGCAATTCCCACACCATGAGGACGAGGGAGCGGGGGCGGAGGTGGGGACTGGAGGGGTGGCGCGCTCTGCAAACTTACTCTAGAAGGAAGCGTAGGCGCCGCTCGGGGACCTCGGCTCCGCGCTCTCCGACTTCCGGCTCTGTGGGAAAGGGCTTTCGGTTTTAGAGCCGCGGCTTCCGACCAGGGGCGGGGCGAGCACCCGCTGTGCGCAGAGTTCGTGGGAGGGGCGGGGCGCGGAGGGGGCGGGGCCTGTTACCTTGACAGCATTAATTTACCGTCTGTAACTCTGCTCAGGTAAAGCTTCAAGTTATGTCGGAAGCCAAGATACTTCCTCTTAAGACTAAAAGGACTTATTCTCAATAAAAAGCTGTTTTTCACAGCATGTTGTGCTCAGATCCTGCTAGTTAGGCTGAAGCAATTCAGGGATGTGGGAACTTGGGCAGTTTTAGGAAACAAGAATGGGACTAGTCTCTATATTACAAATACAAAACTCTGCCTGGGTAGAAATGGGCTATTCCCCACTCATACCCTACAAAACAGCAAACTTCGCATAGTGCTGAGTTCAACAAACTCAGGGTCAGTCCCTGGTGTCTGAGATGGAGGACTTAAGGGATGTGATTATTTGGTGACTAACCACAGCCTTTTAAGAGCAAGACACTTCAAATGATTATAAACTGCGTTATTGTTTCTTTTATCCAATGTGTTTTAATTATTTCCCCTTTCTAAACCCAACGCTTTAAACAGTGACATAAAGGGGGTTGTATAAGCTACTCTTACAATGACAAATATCATTGTGTAAGTTTAAGCTACAGAGAAAAAATTAACTGATACGTATACTGTGAAACGATTATCACAATAAGTTTGCCTACCATTCACAATTTTGTATATATAACCTAAAAGTGATTCTTGACAGTAGATTCACCAATGATTTCTCAGACACCCAAAAGCTCACGCCAACAAAATAAAGAGGTAAATTGCACACATCCTAATTACCAAATATTGTGCAGTAAACCATCCTCAGCAGTGAAAAAACAATGTACACTATAATATCAAAAAGTTGCCAAACATATATTCAATAATAGTTTAAATCATCAAGAATACATAAAGAACTCTAAAACGTACTGATCACCAATTCCTGGTGGGGGAGCTTTCTTAACCAACCATTCCACATATGGCAAACAAAATACAAACAGTAACATTAAATAGAAACTTTATGACAAATATAAAAGACAATCATTTATAATGCATACAAATATTAATAAAAGGAAAGTAGCTATGCCTTGGAAAAAAACAAATGATAGTTCATCACTGAAGTTATCACTCCACTACATAAGCGCTGTCATTAAGTTGCTACAAAATTAAGTGTGGAGGCAGAATAATCAATAGCACCCAGGTGACAAACATGCAGCATCAGCAACAGTTTAGTCAACAGCCTCACAAATATGAGGGTGTGAACCTGGACAGTACGCTTGTCAGGAAAAGTTCCTACACCTCTTGGTGAGGCTCAAAGGGCATGGTGATAGTACACGTGAACAACACTATCACAGCGCCCTTCACGCAGGCTTCTCTGACATCACTCAAAGCCAGAAAAACATGTACAGGTCAAGGTCTCAGATACATTCTCATATCACAGAACACGCTGACCACTGTACTAAGTAGCTTCAAGTGGTAATTCTGTATACAGCAGGAAAATATGACAACCAATAGAGGAAGGTATTCTCCTTTAAAAATTTTCTCTTACCCAGTAAACCCAGACCACAGAGAATCCAGGAGGAGCTACCCCGTAAACACAGGAGGATTACCACAGCAAAGAAACTGGACATGACTTCAGACCCTAGAGGCACATACTTCAAAATCAAATTTAAAAGGAAAAATTATACAAACTAAGGAGAAGGCGCAACCAAGCTGACGTTGTAAAGAGCAATATTGCATAGGAACCTGGAATGTCAGGTCCATGAATTAAGGCAAATTGGAAGTGGTCAAACAAGAGATGGAAGGGTAACGTCGACATTTTAGGAATCAGTGAACTACAATGAACTGGAATGGGTGAATTTAATTCAGATGACCATTATATCTACTACTGAGGGCAGGAATCCCTCAGAAGAAATGGAGTAGCCATCATGGCCAACAAAAGAGTCTGAAATGCAGTACTTGGATGCAATCTCAAAAATGACAGAATGATTTCTGTTCGTCTCCAAGGCAAACCATGCAATATCACAGGGATCCAAGTCTATTTCCCAACCCGTAATGCTAAAGAAGCTGAAGTTGAACGGTTTTATGAAGACATACAAGACCTTTTAGAACTAACACCCAAAAAAGATGTCCTTTTCATTATAGGGGCCTGGAATGCAAAAGTAGAAAGTCAAGAAACACCTGGAGTAACAGGTAAATTTGGCCTTGGAATCGGAATGAAGCAGGGCAAAGACTAATTGAGTTTTGCCAAGAAAATGCACTGGTCATAGCAAACACCCTCTTCCAACAACACAAGAGAAGACTCTACACATGGACATCACCAGATGGTCAACACCGAAATCAGACTGATTATATTCCATGCAGCCAAAGATGGAGAAGCTCTATACAGTCAACAAAAACAAGACCAGGAGCTGACTGTGGCTCAGATCATGAACTCTTTATTGCCAAATTCAGACTGAAATTGAAGAAAGTAGGGAAAGCCGCGAGATCATTCAGGTATGACCTAAATCAAATTCCTTATGATTATACAGTGGAAGTGAGAAATAGATTTAAGGGCCTAGATCTGATAGATAGAGTGCCTGATGAACTATGGAATGAGGTTCATGACATTGTACA
>SJXP01003202.1:87776-132480 GCA_006408505.1 Damaliscus lunatus
GCAGGTCAGGAAGCAACAGTTAGAACTGGACATGGAACAACAGACTGGTTCCAAATAGGAAAAGGAGTACATCAAGGCTGTATATTGTCACCCTGCTTATTTAACTTCTATGCAGAGTACATCATGAGAAACGCTGGACTGGAAGAAACACAAGCTGGAATCAAGATTGCCGGGAGAAATATCAATAACCTCAGATATGCAGATGACACCACCCTTATGGCAGAAAGTGAAGAGGAGCTAAAAAGCCTCTTGATGAAAGTGAAAGAGGAGAGCGAAAAAGTTGGCTTAAAGCTCACCAATCAGAAAACGAAGATCATGGCTTTCAGTCCCATCACTTCATGGGAAATAGATGGGGAAACAGTGGAAACAGTGTCAGACTTTATTTTGGGGGGCTCCAAACACTGCTGATGGTGACTGCAGTCATGAAATTAAAAGACGCTTACTCCTTGGAAGAAAAGTTATCACCAACCAGATAGTATATTCACAAGCAGAGAAATTACTTTGGCGACTAAGGTCCATCTAGTCAAGGCTATGGTTTTTCCAGTGGTCATGTATGGATGTGAGAGTTGGACTGTGAAGAAGGCTGAGCGCCGAAGAATTGATGCTTTTGAACTGTGGTGTTGGAGAAGACTCTTGAGAGTCCCTTGGACTGCAAGGAGATCCAACCAGTCCATTCTGAAGGAGATCAACCCTGGGATTTCTTTGGAAGGAATGATGCTAAAGCTGAAACTCCAGAACTTTGGCCACTTCATGTGAAGAGTTGACTCATTGGAAAAGACTCTGATGCTGGGAGGGATTGGGGGCAGGAGGAGAAGGGTATGACCGAGGATGAGGTGGCTGGATGGCGTCATAGACTCAATGGACGTGAGTCTGAGTGAGCTCCAGGAGATGGTGATGAACAGGGCGGCCTGGCGTGCTGCAATTCATGGGGTCGCAAAGAGTCAGACACGACTTCGCCATTGAACTGAACTGAATGGAACTGAACTGAAGGATAAGGCAAAGTCAGGAAGAGTCTACACTCCCAGACTAGACAGACCAGTACAAGAGCGTAAAACTATGAGATGTGGGGGTCTCATATCCTAAGACCTTGAGATGGGACTATTTGGTCCACCCAGAGATGCCAAGCTAAGAGCCAGAAATATTTACACGTATTCCCTTTGTTGGACTGCTGTCCTTACAGTTTTCCTAAGTAACAGGCACAGAAGACCCAATCCACCAGCTTATTCCACACACCCTGACATGTATGGCAGCCAAAGGAGAACAGCAGAAATGGATGAGCCATCTCAAGAGGCAGACAGGGCTAAGTACCTTCCCATTTTCCGATTCTATCTTCCAAATATGACAACTGTGATGAAAGCAGTACCGATTCAGGGGTTAGACGCTTGGGGCATCAGCTCTGATCTATATGGACTAAGAATTGAGTAGCCAATAGGTCCAAGCCCACAAAGAGACAAGAGGGGGCAAGGCAGCCCACTTCATGCTCCTCACACTCAAGAACAACCAGCTCACAGCAGGGAGATGGCAAGTGTTGTGGATACAAACCTTGCCTTTGTGTCTGATGGAGCTGCAGCACCACTGGTGGGTGAAAGAACACATGATCCATGTTGAAGGACAGGCTGAGGACTCGGGGAAAGGTTAGGCTTCCTCTGGGACTTTAATAAACTTCTCTTTGGCCAAAGATCCGAGAGAGTCAATTCCTAGGTAGGCTGAGAAGTCTGGGGTACCCGATGAGGAGAAAGGGGTCTGGAGCTCTAGAGGAGGATAGAAAGCAGTCTGGAATTATCAAGGAGGAGAAAAGGACAAACTTTTTTCTTTAAGCCCAGAGCTGATGATTACACAAAACAACTCCGCTTAAACTCTGTACTAAGCAGAGACATTACTTTGCCAACAAAGGTCCGTCTAGTCAAGGCTATGGTTTTTCCAGTGAACATGTATGTGAAGAAGGCTGAGCACCGAAGAATTGATGCTTTTGAACTTTGGTGTTGGAGAAGACGCTTGAGAGTCCCTTGGACTGCAAGGAGATCCAACCAGTCCATTCTAGAGGAGATCAGTCCTGGGTGTTCTTTGGAAGGAACGATGCTAAAGCTGAAACTCCAATACTTTGTCCACCTCACGTGAAGAGCCATCTCATTGGAAAAGACTCTGATGCTGGGAGGGATTGGGGGAAGGAGGAGAAGGGGACAACAGAGGATGAGATGGCTGGATGGTATCTCCAACTCGATGCACATGAATTTGAGTGAACTCTGGGAGTTGGTGATGGACAGAGAAGCCTGGCGTGCTGCAATTCATGGCGTTGCAAAGAGTCGGACATGACTGAGCGACTGCACTGAACTGAAGATAATATAACAACAATGTATCCTGCTTGAGGACAGGTTTCTCCTTCTTGAGAACCTTCTGACTAATCCTGTCATCTTGAATTGTAAATTCTGTGCATGGGTCCAGTAAGAGCTTTAGACCTTGAGACATTCTTTTGACTTACTGAAATAACTAATTGAGAAAGTATACAGTACCTTGCTAAGACTAGCGGGTGGGGGGGGGCATTCTCCATCCCCCTTCTGATGTGTATGTCAGAAACTTTCTCTGTCCCATTTCATACTTTAATAAAACTCTGCTACACAAAAGCTCTTGAGTGATCAAGCCTGGTCCCTGGTCCCAAAGCTATACCTTCTTTTTCAGAAATCATGAATCTGACATTGTTCACCATAAGCTCTCATCTCTATGTACCATTATAAGAGGTTTCCAACCACTATTAATGTTGTGCTTTCCTCACTGCCATGAGATCTCATCTCTGTTCACACTTCTGATACATTCCCGTCCATTTGGGGGTTTTGTTTTGTTTTCAAAACAAGTATCTCAAACTAAAATATATGATGTATGAAAAGAGCACACCTAACATTGTTCTCAATGGTGAAAGACTGAAAATTTTTCCTCTGAGATCGGGAAGGAGGCAAGGATGCGCACTCTGCATCACTGTTCAACAGAGGGCTGAAACCCCTAACCAGAGCAATTAGACAAGAAAAAGGAATCAAAGCTTCCCAAAGTGAAAAATTAGAAAGTTACCTTCTTTCCTAGAGGACAAGGTCTTTTATGCATAAACTGTAGATTCCACACAGACACAAAAAACCCCCTGCCACATCAAATAGCAACTTTAGCAAACTTGCAGGATACAAAAGTCAACGTGCAAATCAGCTGCATTTCTACACACAATGAACAATGTTAAAAGAAAATCACATAACAATTTTATTTACTATTGTACTAAAAATGGATGAAATATTTAGGAATAATTCACCAAAGAGGTGAAACATACAGTGAAAACTACTTAACCATTTCTAAAAGAAATTCAAAATAAACAAATAAATCTAGTACTGGAAATCTCAGTACTATATAGTTCCAAGTTACTCAAAGTGTTCCACAGATTTAATGAATTCATTATGAATCTTACAATAGAAATGTTTGCAGAAATAGAAAAAACTTGCCAGAAGTCATAAAGAATGTCAAGGGGACCACAAACTGCAAAAATACTCTTCAATAAGTTCAAACATGAAAGATGAAGGCCACCATTTTTAAAATTTCAAGCCATACACAATATCATCCAGATGGTGTAGTACTGGCATAAACATGGATTTATACACCAAGGGAACAGAAGAGAATGTTCAGAAATAACCATTTGCATATACTTAAAATCTAATGACAAGGATGCTAAGAAAACCCAGTGGAAAAAAGACAGTTGCCATAACAAACGGTGAATCTATGGGTTAAACAATGAAGAGGAAATCTCACCTGCATCAAAAGTAAAAACATCTCTGTGCCAAACCACAAAATGAACACAGTGAAAAGACAAAATCTGGAGAATGATGGCAATGACTGAATATCCAGCTCTCAGAGATTTAGATTCATGTCACAGTTTAGAACAGATGATGGAATAGCACACCCTTTATCACTGATACCTGATTCTGAACTTTCCATCCCATTTCCAATCAAGATTTTGAAGTCACTGACTCACTCATTTAGCTTCAATTACCTTAGAACAAATTTCCCTTTTTAGGTCTACTTCCAGATTTTTACCAGGTACTGTGCATGTTAATACCTGACTTCTACCCACAGCTTCTTAATCCTGATTGAGAGAGAGCAGACTGCACATCCAGAAGGACCCGAGGCAATCCCTGCTGGCCAACAGCACTGAGACCCGTTCTCAAACCTGTGGGTGTGAAGCCCTGCCCAGGATGGTGCCCTCCACACAAGGTCCAGGCCACTAGATCATGGGGAGATGGGATGCCAAGAGCCAGCATGAAGAACTCCGCCTGTGACAAAGGTCATGAGGAAGGAGGCTCGGCATATGCAAAGGTGGGATCGAGCCTCGGGAGACCCCCTGTTCCCAAGCATCTACCCCCAAAACCAGAGTCTGCCTACTTTACTGCTTTATGCTCTCTCCTACACCTCTGAATTTACTGGGAGCTGTCCCCCACCACCTCTCTCGGAGAAAGAGTTTACTTACAGCTCCAGTTAATAAAAATTCCTGGGTGTGACAAGAGTGTTTCAACTTACAAACTCCTCTGAAGGTTCTCTAGCCTGCCTGAGCAGGCTCATCTGGCCACATGTGATTGTTTACAGCCTCCCAACCGTGAGAGGCACGAGATGCTTTAAACTTTCTAAAAACAGATTCTCTTGAGAAGTTAGAAGATTATTAGTATAGTATTAGCAAGTTAGTTAGAAACTATATCGGTGGAGGGTTTCATTGTTGAGCCAATATTTGCTGCTAAGTCTCCATATCCCTTTCCCCTTATACACATTAGTGAATATAACTAGAATATAGAAGAAATAAGTATTAACCTTGATATTAATTATGTTAGACCTTAGGCTAAGTAAATTCTTTTCTTGATTATAGCCCAGTGCACCTTCGCCCTGTAGAAATGCAACTTTATCTGGTGCCTTTGGAGGGTGGTGCCTGACTTAAGAAAATCACCTTTGGAGAAAATACATTTCTTGGTTGACTAATCATCATCAGAAAGGGTCATAAAATGCTAGCAGGCCTCCTGGGCAGAAGATGATGTAAAGCCACTTAAGACCTCTGTATACATGCCTGGCGAGGTCTGCTGACCTCACGTGATTGACCCCACACGACTTTGTATTGTCCAGTGATCTCTATGTATAACCAAAAAAGTATAAAAACCTTTCTTGGAAAATAAAGTTTTGACCAGTTGCTGGAATGACTGGTTTCCCCTGTGTGGTCTCCTCTCGATCTCTTCTTTTCTGGCTGAATTCCCAACTGGAGTGTGGAGGCTCACCATGTCTACTTACTTGCCCTGGCTTCTAAGACCCACGCGAGAGGGAGCCCAAGGGGGGGCACCCTCCGCTATTCAAGCAGGTGCCAGTGACCTACGTAGATGGTGCAAACTCCTTGTCTTGGACTTTTATTGGTTTTCACGTAAACCAAGTTATTCAGCTTCTTTTTCTCCACTAATTTTCCTACTACACGATTCTTTCCTAATCTCTCTTTATATCTCTAATTAAATAGCTCTTTCCTAGGATGCCGACTCTGTCTCCCCTTCGAATTACCCTGGGTCCACCGGAGCTGGACCCCAACAATGGGATCTAAGTGGAGACAACAGGCCCTGAGGGAAGTTTCCTGGTGAGTGTGCATGTACCGGTGTCAGGAAGGATACTTCACAGTCAGAGATGATTAGTAAGTCCAAAGAAGGGATCTCAGGAAGGACTGACTGAGAATCAACTGAGAATATGATTTTACCTGAGAAAGAGCCATTCCTCTTTTCTTGCCTTTTCTCCTCCTCTTCCCAGCTTCTTCCTCAGACAATGTAAGTTGTTAGAAGTTGATCTGGCAAGTTGAAAACAGGCTGCTTCAGGCTTAGAATCAACATTCCCCCTTCGTTTGCCACAACCACAAAAACAGGAAGACCTCACTATGTGGAACAGTCCTTTGGTGTCCACTGCCTCAGGTGGGATGCTGTTTCTGCCCTCCTATTTCTTCCCTCACACCTGTCCTGCCCTCCTCGGCAACTTGTTTCTCCTCTTGCTGTTCTTCTCCCCACCCCCACTCTTCTAATTGTCCTAAATATCTATACAGCTGTCTCTTTCTCCAACTCTGCTCCCTCTCTGCCTTCTAGTCACACCCCTTCTCTCCCTGTTACACTCCCACTCTGGGGCACTCCAGGTGTCTAGGCTTACTTCCTTCTCTTCTCTTCTAGTCAACACCTATCCCTGTTTCTCTGCTAGGATCATCCCTGTCAGCCCTCCTACCACAGACGCGGGGCCCCTGTCTCCTTGTCTCCAACTCCTGGAGATCCCACGCCTTTGTCCATTATTCTTTACCCCACCTGCTACTTTAAGGGCTAACTCTATTTCATTTTACCATCCCTTTACAGCTGCCTCAGCCATCCTGGGGGTCCCCATCGGTTCTCTCATTGTTTTCCACTCCTGAGTTTGCCTTTTACTCTCTGCCACTGCTTCTTCTGATCCCCCTCGCCCACGTATCTACAGAAACAATGAGTAAATGAAACACCCGCCTATCAAAAGAGCACCTTTTCCAACAAGACAGACTCGTGACGGAAAAACACTGGGTGTCACACGTCCAGCCCAGGGGTGAGGAAAAGGGACTGACCAGGAAGGGAGGCCTGCGGGGAAGAACAATCGGCCTGAGGAGACGTGAGGGCAGAGAGGCTTGGAGCCAGGAGGCCTCTCCAGAATCCCAGGACCGGGGAGAGGACGCGGCTTCTCCGGGAGTGGGGCTGTCGACACGACCTCCAGGTGCCGACAGGGTGAGGCGGTGGAAGTGGACATGTCCGAATCTCCCTCACGCCCGGGCACAGGCATAGGAACTAACGGTTAAGTTTTAAGCAGGAAAATATCCCGAAAGGCGGTGTCTCTGGGGCCGAAGGCCGAAAAGCAAATGGCAAGGACAACCCTCAGAGCAATTTTGAATACTCGACCTGCAACCGCAACCTCTGGATTTATTTGGGGTGGATGGCAGGATATTGGGATACTACTTTCGCAGAACCAGCGGGCTCCTGAAGATGGGTGTGGTGAGGGCGGGTCGGACGGCTAAGCACGCAGCACACGTTTACACTAGGAGAAAAAAACTCAAGGGCAGCCCAACGACCTTCCCTCACAGCCTTTCCCTTCCTCAGGAAACTGCGCACGTGTGGAATCTGAGGCGCAGCTTCCAGGTCAAGGGCTGGGTGAATTGCTGCAGGCGAGGGGCGTGGCGAGGGGGCGTCGACGTCTGCTGATCGAGAGCAAAGCCGGGCAAGGGGACGGGAGGTGTTTAATAGTCCTGTGATGCCCCATAGATTACAGCCTGTTTTTTTTTAAATTTGTTGCCTTTAACATCTAAATAGATAGCATGCTGCTAAGTCACTTCACTTGTGTCTGACTCTGTGCGACCCCATAGATGGCAGCCCACCAGGCTCCCCTGTCCCTGGGATCCTCCAGTCAAGAATACTGGACTGGGTTGCCGTTTCCTTCTCCAATGCATGAAAGTGAAAAGTGAAGTCGTTCAGTCATGTCCGACTCTTAGCGACCCCATGGACTGCAGCCCACCAGGCTCCTCTGTCCATGGAATTTTCCAGGCAAGAGTGCTGGAGTGGGGTGCCACATTCTTCTATAATTACAATATGAAAATGTCTATGAACAAAATAAACTTTTTGTCATGTGTTGAGGAAAGAATGGTGGTAGTAGTGAAAGTCGCACAGTCGTTTCTGACTCTGCAATCCGTGCCTACCTCTGAGTTCTTTTAGTGCTGTTGGCTGCTAGACAGTTCTCTTCTCCTTAAATTCTTCTGATTTAATTTGACTTTTATACATTCCCCCACAGCCTGCTGGAAATTTTGAGGATTTGGGTCACTTTGAGCTCCCCCCTCGGGATGTGAGGAAAACATGCACTGGGCACAGTGGAGAGGAGGAAGCTGGTGGGTTTGCGGAGGCGGCAGAGGCGGCCGGCCTTCCCAGGTCGCTGTGTCACCCCATTACACTTTTAAGGCAAAAGCTTATAACTTTGGAGACCAGTATGCTGGGAACTAGGATATGTCCTCCTAACAAGTAGAAAAGTTTCAAAAAGATTTTATTTTCCTTTCTAAAATTTTTTGAAATTACGAAAGTATGGCAACACATTTACATGAGGCTTTGAAAGTAGTTACAGACAGTTCCACTATATATTACAATTTTTTAAGTAGACACATTAAGATTTTTAGTTGGAATTTCAATATTAAACTCTCAAAAATTAATAGAATGGACAGGAAAGTAGGGTATACTAGACCTGAAAAGAATTGTGAACCAATTCAACATAATTAAGACTTATACAATTTTCACACAAGAGCAGGATACAAATTTTATTCAAGTTCCCATAGACTTTTAACCAGGAGACACTGGAACATGACGTAAAACAAGGTGCAAAAGTTTCATGGCCTAAATAAAGAGTATTGAAATAATACACGGCCTGCTCTTATTACTGTGAAACTATGTGAGAAATCAATACCAAAAGGTATTTGAACATAACCCACATATTTTCAAGTGCAATAAATAAATAAATAAATGGCTTTGTCAGTAGGTATTGCCTGTCCTGCTCCCGGCAATTCAGGGGTTGGGAACCTAAGTCTCTAAAGAGTTCCTATAGGGCGGTAATTAGATGCAGAACATTTCCTGCCATTAGAATAATTGAACCATCTTAAGAAAACAAGAAAATTTTCTGGATTTCTCTCTGAACTGCGAACTAAAATAAGAAATACAAAACTATCCCTGGGGAAAACATGCCATTTTACAGTGACATCCTGTATCACAACTTTTCCTCTTTCCACGTGGCTCAGTTCCAGAGACACAAGGTCAAAACCTACAGTCTGAGACTGGAGGACTAAGGTATGTGATGGGAAATTCTGCCAGTACCTTTTTTTTAAAATTTTGAAATTGGCAGAAGATATTAAGAAGAGGTGGCAAAAATACATGGAAGAACTGGACAAAACAGATCTTCAAGACCCAGATAATCATGCTGATGTGATCACTTATCTAGAGCCAGACATCTTGGAATGTGAAGTCAAGTGGGCCTTAGAAAGCATCACTACGAACAAAGCTAGTGGAGGTGATGGAATTCCAGTTGAGCTGTTTCAAATCCTGAAAGATGATGCTGTGAAAGTGCTGCACTCAATATGCCAGCAAATTTGGAAAACTCAGCAGTGGCCACAGGACTGGAAAAGGTCAGTTTTCATTCCAGTCCCAAAGAAAGGCAATGCCAAAGAGTGCTCAAACTACCGCACAATTGCACTCATCTCACATGCTAGTAAAGGAATGCTCAAAATTCTCCAAGCCAGGCTTCAGCAATATGTGTACTGTGAACTTCCAGATGTTCAAGCTGATTTTAGAAAAGGCAGAGGAACCAGAGATCAACTTGCCAACATCTGCTGGATCATGGAAAAAGCAAGAGAGTTCCAGAAAAACATCAATTTCTGCTTTATTGACTATGCCAAAGCCTTTGACTGTGTGGATCACAATAAACTATGGAAAATTCTGAAAGAGATGGGAATACCAGACCACCTAACCTGCCTCTTGAGGAATCTGTATGCAGGTCAGGAAGCAACAGTTAGAACTGGACACGGAACAGACTGGTTCCAAATAGGAAAAGGAGTACGTCAAGTTACAAGTTACAAGTACGTCAAGTTATTTAGTTACAGATAGAAAAGCAAACAGCGAGAACCAGATGACTACAATTATTATAGTCAAGATAGTTTTCCACCAAGGAGGACTTTGCATTTGAGCTTCTGTAGCATCACATTGCCCTATACCGGTTAACATTTCAAAAGTAATTTGGTTTTGGGGAGTATCAGCTCGAGCATTAGAATTGGCATGGTCTCGGGCCACACCCTGAAACCACATGGTCCACTGAAGATATTCTCCTGGTTTAAGATGAGCCCTTATGAAAAGCCGCCAATCATAAAGTTACAAAATTTCCAGTGGAAGATGCCATAGCGTTTAAAAGTTCCATAGTAAAAGGCAAATGAGGGCGTACATAGTTACAGCTTTTTTCATTTGTTGCATGTGAGAAAAATCAATGCCTTCCTATTGAGTTATTATTTGCCCTTGGACATTAGTATTTCTCAAAAACAGGAAAAGCAGAGAAACCATTGGCCTCAGTGATTTGAGACTGCAAAGCTAGTAACTCAGAGAGCCTTCATCATGAAGGAGAGTGAGTGGATAGAATTTTTTCAGAAATATGTGTACCAAAGGCTTATCATTGTCAACAAGAAAAGTATTGTCAGCCTTAATGTCAAAAAGAGCCTCAGAAGAATTATCGTCAGGGTCATCTTGTTCTTCAAGTGAGGGGACTTTCGGTTTTGTGCCCATTGCAAGAGGAGGAAGAGGAGCACTTGGGGCAGGGCTGGTGGGAAAACTTTGAAATCTTTTATGTTGTTCTAATTGAGCCTTTTGGAAAGTTTCATCATCTAATTCATATTCATGTAACAAGTGTTCCACCTGATGTTGAATATTGGGGAGGGGAAGGCCTAGCGTTACCTTGAAATGGCAGAATCACAGCTTTATTGATAAGAGCCCATAAGGGCCAGAAATCTCTTGGAATAGTCTTTCCCCATCTTGAGCCTCGTTTAATATTCTCTTCAATCTGGTTCCAAATTTCTAAATTGAAACTGCCTTCATTGGGGAACCAGGGATTATGTTCAACCACCGTTTGGAAATAAACCTCTATTCACTGACACGAAACTGAAAGTCCTTGAACTTACACAAAGGAAGAAAATGCAACATATTGTTTTTCTGATCTTTATCATTATCGAAAGAAATTTCTTGTACAACAGTCTATATATACTCACAGAAATATTTAAGCACCTTTGCTCCATCATAGCTTGGGTCTCCATGCCTTTCTTTCTTTCTCTCTCTCTTTTTCTCTCTTCCACTTTCTTATCATTGACTCCGGACCACCAGGTTCCGGTCCATTAAATGACCGAAATTGGCGTCCAAACAGGGACTCTGGTATACATGGCATTTCGGACAGAGGAACTCAGGGCCTATTGAGGTTGGGACCTATTGAGGTCGGTGAGTACTAAGACACGGGTCAAATGGCTGGAAAGCCCCATCTTCTATTTTACCATTTGTTTAAAGCTCAGGGACTTTTGGTTTCGTGCCAATGAATAGAGGCTTGCTTTCAAACAGTGGTTAAATGAAACCCTTGGTTCCCTAATAAGGATCGTTTTGATTTAGAAATTTGGCACCAGGTCAAAGAAAATGTTGAACGAGTCACCAGGCAGGAAAAAAATATTCCAGTTGATTTCAGACCCCTATGGGCTCCCATTAAAGCTGTAATTCTGCCATTTCAAGGTAAATTCTAGTCCTCCCAATACTCAACAGACAGAACACTTATTGCTCGAATATCAAGTAGATGATAAAACTTTACAAAAGGCCTAAGTAGAACATAAAATATGCAAAATTTTCCTACTAGCCCCGACCGGCTGCTTCAAATGTTCCTCCTCTGCCAGCAGGCACAAATCCAGAAGTCTCTCCTTTGTTATAACACAATGATTCTGACAAGGACTCTCCTAAGTTGTTTTTTAAAGGTTCTTCAGACTGCCCTCCTGCAAACTGCTTTGAGCTTGCCCACAGGGTCAGAATTTAATTTGTTTGTCACTGAAAGAAAAGGTGTGGCCTTGGAACTTTTGCCACAACCCAGAGGGCCTCACCAACAACCTGTTGCTTATCTAAGTAGAGAATTGGATATAACTTCACGTGGGTGGCCCCACTGTCTAAGAGTAATTGGGACAGCAGCTTTATTAGCACCTGAAGCTTTAAAAATAATTAATTGATGAAATCTTACTGTCCTGACTTCTCATGATGTGAGTGGAATCTTAAATTCTAAGGTTACTATTTGGATGACAGACAGTAGGTTTCTTAAATATCAGTCACTGTTGTTAGAAGGACCAGTACCTAAGCTTAAAGTGTGTGGACATTTAAATCCTGCCACTTTCCTTCCTGAGAAGGAAAATGAAACACCTGATCACGATTGTTCCCTATTTCTAACTTTAAACTATGCAGCTTGGGAGGATCTAATGGATACCCCATTAAACAATCCTGACATGGAAGTATTTACAGATGGCAGTTCCTTTGTTCGGGATGGAAAGCATAAGGCAGGTTACTCCGTGGTGACTGCTGAACAGTTTTGGAAGCAAAATCTCTCCCCCAGGAAACCAGTGCTCAGTTAGCGGAGCTTGCGGCTCTGACCCTGTTATGCCCAAGTCGCGAAATCTCCCAATGACCACCAGGGAGCCGATATCCGATGCAAAAGCAAGAGAGTTTTTATAACCAAGCTTGAGCTGGGGTTCCCACCGATACTGACACAGCAGCTATAGGGAGGAGCCCCGAGCTCTGGGTTTCATTGCTTATATAGGTTATTCTCGCAAAAAAATTTGAAAAACAGGAGTTTCCGGGTTGGGAGATGTCTAACTGGTTACCTTCTGTGGAAGGGTTAGGTGTTGGGTTCTGAATGGTTCCCATTTCCTGGGCTTGCCATGGGTTCTGATTGGTCCCAGGGTGGTGGGGTGAGGTTAAGGGATTTCCTAAAAGTTCTTTTCCAGGAATTTTTACAAAATGGAGTCTTCTTTAACAAAATGGAGTCGCTTTGGTCCTTCATTCCCCCCTTCTCTAGGATCCGGGACAGACCGAATCATGGGTCTGAGGTCAGCTCTATATGGTCTCCTGCTAAGGGGACAGTTGGTAGGGCCGCATAATGGGATCTGAGTACCATGAGCTGCACCGTGTTGATGCGGCTTTTAATGAAGTCCACCAAATTGTTTAGTAAGCATGGCCTGAAGTTGAGCAGTAGTAACAAGATAATCAGGGGCCCCAACAAAGAGGATATGAGAGTTGCAAACCAGGGGGATGAATTGAACCAGGATTCAAACCAGGTTTGAGACATTTCTCTTTCTTTTTTTCTCTGACTCAGCCCTTCTCTTATCTTGGCCAGGGACTCCTTGACTACCCCCGAGTGAATCACATAAAAACAACGTTCTTCCCCTAACGCAGCACATAGGCCCCCTGAGAGACTTCATACTCAAGATACTTTTTGGGAATTGGGGCAGAGGTCTCTTTCTTCTGTAACTTCTTGCTGTGCATGGGCGTAGGCCTGCCTAGCAGAGCAGAAGTCTCTCTCTCTACCTGATCTAAGTTGGGGTTTTCCACATATGAAGCCAGCTTCTACCCTTGTAGTAACAGCAATTTAGTTGGCCCCTCTCAGAGATGCAATAGACAAGGGCTAAACAGGAGACCTAACAGGATGGTCATCTCTGGTCCCCGGAAACAGAAGGCAACATTTGGGGTGAGGGTTGCAGGGTTTGTGACCCCTTCTGATGGGTTGGTGGTGAGGTAACAGAGCTGTGCTCCAGGAATCTTGTGTTCAGTTTGAAGTTACCATCTTCCACCTGGGTGGGGGCTCAAAGACATTGTTATGCATATTTCTTTGAGTAGAAACCAGGACTGTGTGGAGGCTGCACCAACCTTTGATTGTTTCTATTTTTGTATCCCCTCCCTTCCCTGATTAGCAATTGTTTGAATCCACACTTTGGAATTCAGAGAAGGTCAAGGAGGCTGAACAAAGTCTATATCCTACAGATAAGAAATGGAGAACCCAGAACAGTTCCGTACTCCAGAGCCCCACTGAGTCCCGCTCAGTTTTAATTTTAGGGAACTAGGCAACTATGACTGTGATAACTTCCTGTCAAAATGGGGCATAGGACTGCCCCAGCTTGGAGCAATACAAGCTCTAATCTGAAAGTACACCCATAGCATCACCTAGTTATTTCCCAGGATATCTGAACCATAGCTATTCTATTTTGACTTTTAATTGTAAACTTTTCCTTAATAGCCCAAGCAGATTTCACCATTAATGACTTCAGTGTTTCTCTAGGTATGAGAAGATGCAAGAATTGAGACTCATAAAATCTTCTCCTGAAAAGATCTGACTATCTGAAGGCCTGTTCTGCCAGTTTTTCCCAGAGCACAGAGTGCCTCATTCCTGATTTTCACCCTGAACTCCTTTCAGAGGCGTTCAAAATCAGCAGTTGCAGTGGCCATGATTTAATCTTCGTAGATGTAGATGTTGAGTGTCAGTCCTCATTTGGCATAGCCCCTTTTCGCTCATAAACTTGACCATGATTATGAGGGGGGCACTTCATGACCATTTTATCCCATGGTACTGAGAATGTCCATTCTCAGGTTTGGCAAAGATTCTGTTGACAGGCCACTCAATGTGCTGTTACTGGACTAGGCCATAAAACAGTATCCAAAATTCTCTGGACCACCTGTCTTACTAGCTTTTTGGTCCAGGAAAATATTCCCTCTTGTTGCTTCTTGCCATATCTAGAGTTACAGTGTTACCATCATTGATCTCATACGGGACTATATATTATTCTATTAGAGGCCTCACACACACATTTGACAGTGTAAGAAACAGCAATTTTGTAAAACAAGTGAAATACAAATAACATAGCCAGCAGTATTAGTAAAGTCACAAGTAAGACTTATGTTAAGAACTTCCATTAGATGTAGCCCAGTATATCTTCAGGTCATCTGACTTAGTCTGCCCTGTAGAATCTTTATCTTCCAGGGAAATTATATATTGGCACCATCTATAAGGCACATAGCCCAGTTTTCTAGTGTTACTAGACTGATTATCTTTAGTATGATTTAATTTTTTTTTTTTTAACACAAAGGAGACTTTAAACCTAAATTACTGTAGCCTGGTGTTATCTATATAAATCCATCCCATAATTGTGGGAGATTTCCCTTCCTTTGCAGAAGCTTTTCTTGTTCTGACTGAGCCTGGGTAATAGAAAAAAGCTCAAATTTATAGCCAGAGTCAGAACAGGCATTATTAATTGGCCCGGTGAGGGGATCCTATCTAGTAATATCACAGTGACCTGAATATGACTATAATTTTTTTAAGTAAATTTTCTCAGGGCCAACCAGTTAGAGTCTGGTAGTAGAGAAATTTACCAAGGTAACCCAGAACTAGACACAGGTAATTGGCCACAAACCCAACAATTGGATTGATTTTTAAAATTAGCATAGGATCAGGCCTATGATAGAAAAGCATCTGACTTATATGCAAAGGTCTAAGAAGTCAAGAAAACATAAATGAGCGTACGAATCAGGTCTAGCATCTTGGGGAAGCTGTCTACCTCTGATGTCGTCGTCTTCTAATCCTGGTATAGTGTAGTTTCTCCTGATAAAAAAGTCCTTCCATCCATGTTGGAGACAGTCCCTTAAATTATGTCTTTTTCCAGTCCTGGTTGCAGGTCATGAGGCATCTGATCTTCATCCAAAGATAGATTACTGAGATAAGCTTCAGAAACAAACTTAGGGTGTTCTTCAAGAATTCAATTAAATTTTACATTAACATCACATAACAGCAAAGAACTATCTAAGAGATGAGTCTTACTAGATGCAGACCACCATTAACAAACTGGTATTTAACATTTTGAAATATCTTTTTCTCCTTAAAGTTACCCTTATTTTTATTAAGTATAACCAAATTAAGGCTAGTTTGTTTGCAAAATAGGGTCTGTTCTCACTAATTTTGGTCTGATGATTTTTATAACCATAATTGATTATAGGCTTTTTATTTTGCTGAAACATTTATAGAGCCTCAGACTGAACTTTTAAAATAAAACAGGGCTGGGAAACTCACACCAAAGGCTTGTAGCAGATTTTGCCTAACAAATTTAGGTGAATTCTTCCCTTTTAAGGTCTCAAAAATTTCTTGAAATTTTTGTACCCATGAGATAATCTTCCTAACTTGTTTGATAAACTTACTGGAAACCTAAGAACTTCCAGTTTTTGGAGGAGTCAGATAGAAAATATAATTTTTTTGTTTATAACGTTTAATTTTACCAAAGTATTGTCATAATTAGTTGGAGAAGAAGATTTTTCCCTACTCCCTGAAAACATAAGATTTAAACCCATAATTTTTCAGATAGAAACCATAAAAGTTATAAGCATATTCGCTGGTTCATTCAGTCCTTTTGTTAACTTTTGTGAAGTCATCAGGTTTTTCATTAAAATACCAGGACATATCAGAATGTTAAAAACTCCATATAATTTTTAGGATATCTGTATTAGTAATTTTACCATACATTATAACATGAGCGGATTTATTACTCATCTGATAATCTTTTCCATGTAATTTAACCAACCAAATAAACACAGTTTAATATCTCTCTTTGGGAGGTTCCAGGGGCCCTCTGAAGCACCCCAAATTTGGCTAGAGATCAAAAGAACTTCAAAAGAGTTCTATTTAAGAAGTTTTATCAAAAAGATCAATTAACAGGGTTTAAACCTAGGTACAATGAAAATACTTAATGTTAATTACGCTAAGACATGTCTATATTAGATAGGTCAACAAACAAACATTAATATCAGGTATTTAACATTGAATATTTCCCAGTTCACATAAACCTGGAATTTATTGTTTAATTTAGAATTACTTGATTTGTAAGCAGTTACCTTTTTTAAGCCAAATAAATAGAGCTCATATACAAATTAACCACAAAAATATTACCAAGACATATTTAGACAGACACAGTACAAGATCTAGCTTCAGGTCTTTCCCCACCCCTTTTTCCTCAGTGTCAGGAGTTAGAGATGGTCTAGATAAGTGTTCCTGAGAGCCCTGGTGTCAAGGCACAGGGAACGAAAATCAAGTTCTAACAAAATGGCGGCAGGTCTAAACCACATGGTGGCCAGACAAAGCAAAATTTCCTTCTCCAGGGGATCTTCTCGACCCAAGGATTGAACCCAGGTCTCACATATTGCAGGCAGATGCTTTAACCTTGGCTCCATCAGGGAAGCCCTTAAATACAAAAATACAGTCTCTCAGAAAACCTCCTATAGAGACACATAACTTCAGATCTAAGTACTAACATCAAAGATTTCAAGGGAGGAAAGGAAGCCAGGTTGAAAAAGAAGGGAGAGGAGGCGGGAGAGGGGGGCAAAAAGTGGCCTTACAGACGTCTCCTGCCACCTACAGATACCCAGGCATTACGGGACTTTTCCCTGGGCCTCCAGAGAAGGGAGGACTGGAACTCGGCCCTACCAGAAATCAGAACCAGAATTCGAGTTCTCTGCCCAGAGGAGGGGATCAGTCTCCAATCCTCAGCTCAGGCTGAGGGCCCTTTGACCAGATTCCTGCATCCAGGACCGGGGGACTAGAAAAACAGGGAAGGGTAGGAAGGGTTAAGGAGAGGAGACAGAGAGGGAAGGGCAGAGAGATCAATAAAGTCTCTGTTCCTTACTGGTCGGGGCACTCTGGCCAGTTGTCCGCGTCAGGAGGAGACCAGGGACAAAAGGGTCCCAGTTGCGGCCACTGGGTCTGGTCCATTGGTAGGCAAGCTGGCCCCTGAGTACCCTGAGTGGTTAGGATGTCAGTCTTGGCAAAGAAGAGTCCCCGCCAGAGTTGCCATTTGTTGCAGGAAGAGGGATCTCTTCCAGGGCCCAAAACTGGGCTCTTGTCTAACACTCGGGAATGAATTGTCTGAGGAGACACATGTGCCGACAAAAGGAACTTGGTCAGGGTGTCCGATTCGCGGTCAGAAGATGATATATCGGACTTGGTGTACAGTTTCCAAGTCAAAGGTGTCTTCTGAGGGCCAGCCTACATGGAAGGTCGGCCATTCTGCACTGCAAAAAGTGATTAATTTATTCCTTTTAATTTCTACACTGAGGTCATGAGCGCACATCTTGACCTCCTTAAAATTATCAGTAACCAAGGATAGAGCCGTGGGGCTAGAATGGCATTGCCCCATCATCCTGGGATCAGTCAGATGTTGGTAAATTAACACAGACAATACGAACAGCCACACAGAAAGACAGAGAGACAGGAGAAATACACCTCCAGGTGTCCGGAGGTAAAACCGAACTATGACGGCCTCCGGCCATTCAGCAGGAGCGACCCGCTATCGTCTACAGAGACCAGGGGCACTCCGTCCGCCCCCCCACCACGCCGGGGTCGGGACGTCTCCCAACGACCCCCACCGGTGACTCTCCAGTGAGTTCGCCTGAGTCGTATACCGGTCTCAGAAACCAGGCCCTGCCAGAAAGGAAAAGAAAGACAGAAAAAAGCTTACTGGCTGCAGATGACTCTCTGGATCGGTCTTCCCATGGAGCCGGTGGGATATCCTGAATGAGCTCCCAAATGTTATGTCCAAGTCGCGAAATCTCCCAATGACTACCAGGAAGCCAATATCCGATGCTAAAGCAAGAGAGATTTTATTACCAAGCTCGAGCTGAGGCTCCCACCGACACCAACGCAGCAGCTATAGGGAGGAGCCCCGAGCTCTGGGTTTCATTGCTTATATAGGGTATTCTCGCGAAAAAAATTTGAAAAATGGGAGTTTCCGGGTTGGGAGATGTCTAACTGGTTACCTTCTGTGGAATGGTTAGGTGTTGGGTTCTGATTGGTTCCCATTTCCTGGGCTTGCCATGGGTTCTGATTGGTCCCAGGGTGGTGGAGTGAAGTTAAAGGATTTCCAAAAAGCTCTTTTCCGGGAATGTTTACAAAATGGAGGCTTCTTTAACAAAATGGAGTATCTTAGGTCCTTCAACCCAAGCTCTAGAGTTAAGCAAAGGGCACCGAGTAAATATCTACATGGATTTTAAGTATGCCTTTTTGACTTTACATGCTCATGCTGCAATATGGATAGACAGTTTAAAACAGCAACAGGAGACCCTATTAACCATTTCAGAGAGATTGAGAGACTTTTAACTGCTATATATTGGCCTAAAGAAGTAGCTGTTATGCATTGCAAAGGGCACAGCAGGGATGGGAATAAAGCAGCTGAAGGTAATCAGCTGGCTGACAGTCAAGCCAGAAAAGCGGCACTTTAAGAAACCCCTTCACTACAGACACCCTTGATCTGGACAGGTCCTGTACAACAGGAAAAACCACAATATACTGAGCAAGAATTAGAAAGATATAGGATAAAGGATGGTTACAGTCCAAGGATGGACGATTCCTGAAAATGCTCAATGGAAAATTCTTAAGGGTTTATACCAGAGTTTTCATTTGGGTGCAGAGAGCACTTACCGGATGGCATCTCGTTTGTTTGAAGGTAAAAATGTAATGAAAACTTTAAAGAACATTATCAAAAGGTGTGCGGTTTGTCAGAAAAATAACCCAAAGACTGAAAAGCTAGCAAAATCTAGATTACAACGAAGTGGAAAGTATCGTGGAGAAGACTGGGAAATTGGTTTTACTCATATGCCAAAAGCTAATGGGTATTCTTGCTTAGAAGTTTGGGTGGATACTTTTACTGGATGGATCTTTCCGTGGTTCAGCAATGACCTTTCATGCTCTTCTGAACAAAAAGTCCTTGGCACAGACCCATGTTTGCAAAAAATCAGCACTTACTCACTCTCCTCTGCGACAGAGGCTCTCTGAATCACAGGTTTTGCTATGACAAGTTTCTGACGCCGATGGTTTCTCCATCTTTCCAGTTTTAAGAAATCCTGATGCTCAAGGGCACATAATACCTCAATATGATGGTATTAATCTTTTTTTACATGCAATAAATGAAAAAGGCTGTAACTATGCATGGTCCACATTCGCCTGTCACTAAAGAGCTTCTAAATGTTGTGGCATCTTCTATCGGAAATTTTATTCCCTATGATTGGCGAACTTTAATAAAAGCTGTCCTTAAACCAGGAGAATATCTTCAATGGACAAGGTGGTTTCATGATATAGCCAGAGATCATGCTAACAAGAATGCTCGAGCTGGCAATCTCCCAAACCAAATTACTTTTGAAATGTTAACTGGCACCAGACAATTTGATACCATAGAAGCTCAAATACAATGCCCTCCCTTATTGCATGAACAATGGAAAACAGTGGTCCTTGAAGCTTGGGATCGTATTACTCCTCAAAGAGAGCCTACAGGTAGCTACACTAAAACATTACAAGGACCTAATCAACGTTATGCTGGTTTTTTAGCTCGATTAGAAACTGCTATTTCCCGTACTGTAATCAGAGAAGAAGCCAAAAAAACAGCTAGAGAAATTACTTGCTTATGAGAATGCAAATCTGGAATGTCAAAGAGCTATCGTTCCAAGTCGTGAGACTGGGACTATTATTATTTGAAGGCTTGTTGCAATCTAGAATCAGAAACTCAAAAGATGCAAATGCTAGCTAAAACAATGGCTGCTGTCTTCTAGAAAGGGAAATGAAGGACACTTTACATGTGGAGATAAAAACCATTTAGAAAGGGACTGCCCTAAGAAGGCTAATAAAAAACTTACAAGAGTCTGCCCTCGCTGCCAGCGGAATGCATTGGGCCAAAGACTGTAAATCTAAATTTGATATTGAAGGAAAACCTATTCCGGGAAACTCCAAACAGGGGACCACCCCCCCCAAGGTACCCTACAACAAAAACCAGGGGCAACTTCTATCTTTTCCCTCAAACCTTCAACATCGGGCAGTGTTGCCGTCGATATACCAGCCCTAAATGATTTTTCCCTTTACCCTCAAGCAGTCCCTTCTAGAGTACCTACCAGACTTTTTGGACCCCTGCCCCCACAAACCTTCGGTCTTTTACTTGGCCAATCTAGTTTGACTTCTAAAGGAATTACTGTTCACCCTGGAGTAATTGATTCAGATTATAAAGGAGAGATTCAAATTATGATGTCATCTCAGATTCTATGGCAATTCAAAAAGAGGGACAAAAGTGCTCAATTACTTCTTTTGCCTTACATTTCTATTAACTCCTCTAATAATGTACGGACAAGCAGATTTGGCAGATCTAAAACAATCCTTAAGGACATCATTGGTATCTCAATATGCCCGACCAAATATAAATAACAAAATTAATGGTTCAAGATTTTCTGGTCTCCTTGACACTGGATCTGATAGTACTATTATTTCTAAACACTTATGGCCCAAAACCTGGCCTATACAAAACATCTCTTGCCAAACTGCAGGAATTTCTCAAACCAAAGTACAAGAAATTTATCAAAATATTCAAATCTACCCATATGAAGGACCGAAAGGCCAGCCTGCAACATTAAGACTTTATGTGATAGATGCACCCCTTAATCTAATAGGAAGGGACTTACTTATGCAATGGCAAATTCAGATATACATTCCACATTTTCCTAGGGGCCACTGCTCATTTAACAGACAAAGCAATGATTAAAATAAGTTGGAAGAACGATGAGCCTATTTGCACAGAACAATGGCCCCTCATGAAAGAAAAATTACAGGCTACTAAAGAACTTATAGACACACAATTAAAATTAAAACATATTGAGGAATCTTACTCTACTTGGAACTCGCCTATTTTTTTAATAAAAAAGAAATCTAACAAATGACATCTCTTAATAGACCTTAGAAAATTTAATGCAACTATGAATCCCATGGGTGCACTACAACCAGGGATCTCATCGCCTACTACTGTTCCTCAAAACTGGCACATTATTATTACTGATTTACAAGACTGCTTTTTAAATATACCTTTACACCCTTTTATACCCTTTGACTTCCTTGGAGGCTCAGACAGTAAAGTGTCTATCTACAATGAGGAAGACCTGGGTTCGATCCCTGGGTCGGGAAGATCCCCTGGAGAAGGAAATGGCAATCCACTCCAGTACTCTTGCCTGGAAAATCCCATGGACGGAGGAGCCTGGTAGGCTACAGTCCATGGGGTCACAAAGAGTCGGACACGACTGAGTGACTTCACTTTACACCCTTTAGACCAAGAGAGATTTCTTTCTCCCTTTTCCTAATCACATCAGGCCTCATAAAAGATTTCAATAGACTGTGTTACCTCAAGGTATACTTAACAGTCCTATTTGTCAAAATTTTGTAGCCAAGGCTTTACATCCAATGTGACAGCAATTCCCTCATGCATATATCATTAATATTATACTGTAACTACAAAAAGGAGAAGCGATACTTTTGACACTGAATGGCCATGATATTCATTCTTTAGACTCCAGAGAAAACTGATTAAAATAAAATCTTTTTTGAAATTGCAAAACTGGTTCTTCTTACATGTGCAGTTAGGAAACAGTTAACTTGTTAAAATACTTTTTTGGAGCTCTAATTCTGCCTGGGAAACAAAAACGGGCCTAAGAAAAAACTTAAGTTAACTCTTATAATGTCCTTGGGATACACAGCCCACTCTATCTGGGACTCCAACCATAAACAAATTGGTGGAACTCAGGGAAAAAAAAAAATATATATATATATATATATCAAAATATATATCAAAAAGATATTTTAAATGTCAAGTGGAAAACTATATCTATCTAAAATTAACTATGTCTCAGCGTATGTCTTTGTTTTTGGATAATATGAAATTAATGAGCTCTATTTAAATTCAAGTTCATGTGAACTGAAAAATATTCAATATTAAATGTTTATTTAAATATAAATAAAACTGTTTGCTAATCTAAGTAAGACATGTCTTAAATCATCATTATATAATACTTTTATTGTGCCTAGATTTAAGGTAAACTAAGTTTGTCAACAAAAACGTAACTCTGTGTGTGTGTGTGTGTATATATATATATATATATATAAATGAGATGAAAACTTTTAGATAAACTCTAATAAAAATAATTATATTTTCAAAATGTCTACCTAATCTCTTAGGACTGGGTTAACTCAAATTTATAAAATTGTACTAAATGAAATAATTAAAGTTTATTAAATAGCTAGGTCATTTCCAAATAAAGTAAGATTTTAGAACATTAATTACTGAACACTAACTTCCTCTTACAAAAAGTTTTTCTTACAGAAAAGCTAAAGAGATTTTAGACTATTAATAAATATATATTTTATTTGCCATAATGATGAATACAAACATATAAAAAAGGTTTCTGACAAATGAAAGAGAATTTTATGGCAAATGGATGGAACTCATTGCTCTGAACTTTCTTCCTCTTCCTTCTTACATGTCTCGATCAATACAAATTCTTCTTTTATTTGGGCCACAGCTCTCCGAGATGAAACTACACATGTTATAACCCACCTGTTAGCTTACTTTGCAATAATGAGAACATCTAATTCTATAAAAACAGACAATGACCTTGCCTGTATTTCTAAGCATTTCAAACAATTTTTACATTCATTCTCTATTAAACAGATTACAGACATTTCTTATAATCCACAAACACAAGACACAGTTAAACAAACACATTACACACTGAAACTACAAATAAAGAATTAAATACGGGGGAATACACAGAACACTTTTATCTTCCTTATCCAGAGCAGACTTTACTAGATTCCAACACAATATATTCTTTAAGCCTATACCAATTGTTAATATAGCTTTGTTTTAAATTTTTTAAACTGACTGCAAGGAGATATCTTGACACGAGCAGAAAAACATTTTGAGGAATTGAAGGACTCTTCTCTTCTGCCTATTTGGTACAAAGACGGGTTGAATGAACAATGGATATATGGGAAATTAATCTTATAGAAAGAGGGGTATGCTTGTATTTCCCCAGAGGGATCCAACAAACTCACATGGCTTCCTCTTTGGAAGAGCCGACCCAAGGGGGCCCCTGGCCTTCAACATAGAAATGAGACAACAAAAACCCCAGCAGGAAGAAATTCCAATACAGGCCATGGTGGCTCTAAAGATTTCCAGAAAGCACCGCCCTTGGCAGCATCAATCTTATGATCTCCTGTCTTGGGGAACAAATAAAAACCCTTACTAATCAAAGTGAAAATCCGGTTTCTCAAGAGAGAAATGCCTCGGAGTCCTGAAAATATTTTTATAGCCCTGCTTGCTTTCCTTGCCTCTCCCCAACTCAAGCTGAACTAATCAATCACACTGGGCTTACATATCCAACCCCCCTTTACTTCAGGTTGTAGAATGGACGGAGAAAGGACCAATTGTATTAACCAATGACTCCATACATATGCCTTCTCCCTGGAGCCTTAAAGGGCCCTCACACCCTGAAGAAGAAAGGAAACTAATCTCTCTCTAGGTTATGAAGTCCTTCCTTTGTGTATGAAAGTGAAAGTGAAGTCGCTCAGTCATGTCTGACTCTTTGCGACCCCATGGACTAGTAGCCTACCAGGCTCCTCCCTCCATGGGATTCTCCAGGCAAGAGTACTGGAGTGGGTTGCCATTTCCTCCTCCAGGGGATCTTTCCAACCCAGGGATCAAACCCGGGTCTCCCACGTTCCACGCAGACGCTTTAACCTCAGAGCCACGGGGGAAGCCCCTCTTTTGTGTATGGGCCTACCAAAATTAGGCATAAATGATAGCAGACAAACTTGGGCTTTTGCCCTGCCTCCAAAAGAGGACTTTCGGATGTTGCTTAGATTATTTACTGCCCTTTCTTTGTCCGTGAACCATGTTTATACTAATGAAACTATACAGAAAGAGTTAGGGAAAGAACAAACAACACTGTGCAAAGGGTTTACTAATAAGAACTTTAAATATACTCCGGTTCGTTGGGACAAGTGTCAAGCCAAATCAGGGAAATTAATGTTTGTGGTTAATCATACAATTGCCGATTGGGGACGCCGTGGTATGTGGTTATCTAACTGCTCAGACGATATTAACAGCACTGCATGTGATTATGCTACTTAAGTAGCATAGAAGGTTAGTAACACTATAATGCAACATTACCAGGACAAAGGACTTCTTGGGTGGCTTGACGGTGGAATGGCACCTACCTTCCTCGAATAGTCCTCGATAACCAGACTGGGCCTGAACAATGGGACACCTGGAAACTTACTGGGAGCACCGAGCACCTAAGAAGTTAGGACTTGGACGGGACATTTCACAGGGACTAATCATAGTCACAGAAACTATTTCTTTTGTTATAATCAATCATATTTCATACAAGCTTGTGTTCCCCTTCTTTTTGTTCTAGCTATAGGAAGTTTACAATTCAATAAGACTACGTTCTGTAACTTGTATAAATTGCGAATTATATACTCATCTTAACTCTTCTGTTTCCTTAAGAAATGAATACCTTTTGATTCTTCTATCTCGACGTAGTCTGTGGTTACCAATAAATCTCCAGCGGCCCTGGGAAGAAGGCCCCATGGCTGGACTTGCTTCCTGGTTACTTACTAAATTGCTCCAGTGATCTAGACGATTCATTGGATGGCTGATTCTTGGCATTTGGGGATTAATAGCTATTTGCACCACTGCTGCTGTCACTGGCATTGCTTTACAAACCACAATTTAAACACATAATTTTATCCAAAATTGGACTAAAGATGCTCATACTATGTGGACCACTCAGACTCAGATAGATGAGGATATTCAAGATGAAATACAGGAACTAAAATCAGTCATCAACTGGGTTGGATATCAATTAATAGATGTACAAAAACAGGTGATGCTTAAATGTGATTGGAATTCTGCTCAATTTTGTGTTACACCTGTTCAATCCAATAATAGTACCTAGAACTGGGAACAAATCAAATTTCATTTACAAAACATACATGACAATGCCTCTCTGAATGTACAATTATTACAAAAAGAAATCTTTGAAACCTTTTCTAAAAATCTGCCCTCTTCCACTAATTTGGAAACTTTAGCTGAACAACTAGCTGATCAATTATCTGGGTTAGACCCACGCGCATGGTTTCAAAGCATTACTCACAGCACTGGGTCTGGAACTGTAATTTTGATTGTCTTGACAATTATATTTGTCATTCACCATTGCCTTCATGCAAAATTGTTAGAACTAAACAAACTCAAATGGTCAGAACCCTTTTACAAATATTATAAATAAGGGGGAATTGTCAGGGAATGTTTTAACAGGAGGATTCCAACGTGCTGTTCTTCATAAATCCTCTGTTCCTTATCAGTTTCTGTTGTCAGAAACCAGTGGGACAGCACGCTGCTCCCAGGACTGGGGTCATAGGATGAGACAGGCTTGAAACGCCTTCAGTAAACATTCTCCTTATAACAACTGCTTAGTCACGATCCTCTTTCTTGAGATATGGATTGTCTCCTGACCTTGTGACCATTATTAATCGCTTGTTCCCTTGGTAATGGTTGCTGTACGTTTGGTCTTCTGATTTTTATCGAAAGAAATTTCTTGTACAACAGCCTATATACACTCACAGAAAGATCATTAAAGCACCTTTGCTCCATCAGAGCTTGGGTGCCCGTCTTTCTTTCTCTCTTTCTCTTTCTTATTGTCGACTCCAGACCGCCAGGTTCTGGTCCATTAAAGGACCCCAACAGATTCTAACACAATATACTCTTTAATCCTATAACTATTGTTAATACAGCTTTATTTGCTTAAAATTTTTAAACTTGCCACAAGGGGATACTTTTACAAAGCAGAAAAACATTTTGAAGCATTGAAGGATACCTCTCTTCCTCTGCCCATTTGGTATCAAGACAGGTTGACTAAACAATGGAAATCTGGAAAATTAATATTACAGGGAAAGGGGTATGCTTGGATTTCTCCACATGGACCCAACGAAATCAGCTGGCTCCCTCTTTGGAAGATCCAACCCAGGGGAGCCACCAGCATTCAAGAGAAGAAACGGCGAAATCCCCAGGAAGAGGAGTTTCCAGTACAAGCCATGGCAACTTGAAAATTTCCAAGAAACGCTGTGCTCGAGGTCATCGACCTTATGATTTCCCCACTTGGGGACAGATAAAAACCATTATTAATCAAGCTGAAAATCTGGTTTCTCAACAGAGAATGCCTAGGAATCCTAAAAATATTTTTGTCGCTATGCTTACTTTTGCTTCCCCCACTCAGGCTGACTTGATTCATCACACTTATTGGGCTTATATACCTAACTCCCCTTTATTACAGGTTGTCGAATGGACATAGGACCGGTTGTATCCACTAATGACTCAGTACATATGCCTCCTCCTTGGAGCTTGGAGGGGCCCTCTCATCCTGAGGATGAAGGAAGGTTAACATTTCTCTAGGCTATAAAATCCTTCGTCTATGCATGGGCCCAGCAGAATTATGTATTAATGTTAGTCGACAAACGTGGGCTTTCATCCTGCCTCCAAAAAAGAATTTCCACACATTGTTTAGACTGTTTACTGCCCTGTCCTTTTATGAGAACCATGTCAATACTACCAACACTCTAGGACAAGGACAAAAGTTGGAATGTAAGGGGTTTACTTATAAGGATTTTAAATATACTCTCATTTATTGAGATAGATGTCAAGCTAAACCATGGAAATTCATGCTTGTGGCCAATTACAGCATTGTTGATTGGGGACCCTATGGTATGTGGTTATCGAACTGCTCAGATGATATTAACAGTACTATGTGTGATTATGTTACTCAAGTAACATGGAAGATTACCAACAGTTCAATAACACTTCCATGACAAAGGACTCCTTGGTTAGCTTGATGGTGGAATGGCACCTCCTCGCCCTCAAATTGTCCTCAATAAACAAATTGGCCCTGAACAATGGGACATCTGGAAACTTGCTACAAATACTGAAAACTCGGAACCTGGACTGGATATTTCACAGGGACCAGTCATAGTCATAGTAACTATTCCTTCCATTATAATCATTAATATTTTATACAAGCTTGCGTTCCCCTCCGTTATCACCATAGGAAACTTACAATTTAATAAGACTTTACGTTTTGTGACTTGTATAGATTGCAAATTGTATACTTGTCTTAATTCCTCTATTTCTCTAAAAACACAAACCCCTTTTGATTCTTCGATCTCGACGCAATCTGTGGGTGCCAGCAGATCTTCAACGACCCAGGAAAGAGGATCCCATGGCAAAGCTTACGTCCCAGTTACTCACTAAATTACTCTGACGATCTAAGCGATTAATTAGATGCTTGATTCTTGGCATTTTGGGGTTAATAGCCATTTGAACCACTGCCGCTGTCACAGACACTCCTTTACAAACTTCAAATCAAATACAAAGCTTTATTAAAAATTGGACTAAAGATGCTCATACTATATGGGTCACTCAGGTTCAGAAAAATGAAAAAGTTCAAGATAAAATTCAGGAATTCAAAAACAGCCATCCAATGTGTTGGAGATCAATTAATAGATTTACCAAAAAAAGTATTATTAAACTGTGATTGGAATTCTACTCAATTTTGTATCACTTATCTTCAGTTCAACCATAGTGCTTACAATTGGGAAAAAAATCAAATTTCACTTTCAAAATATGCATAATAATGCTTCCTTAAATGTACAATTGTTGCAAAAGGAAATCCTTGAAACATTCTATAAGAGTCTACCCTCTTCCAACAACTTGGAAACCTTAGCTGAACAGCTAGCTGATCAATTATCTGGGCTAGACCCTCAAAGATGGTTTCAAGGCACTACACCTAGTATTAGATATGGAACTATAATGCTGATAATTATCCTGGTGATTATAATCTTAACATACCAATGCCTTTCAACAAAAATTGTTCAAACTAAACAAACTCACTTGCTCAGGGCCTTTTTCACACAAGTATCTACAGTCATCCCCAATTTTGAAAAAGTTAAAAAGGGGGAACTGTCAGGGGACATTCAGCTTTAAGGATCCAACATGATATTTTCTTCTTTTGTGTGCCATTTCTCAAGGACTCTATTCTTTATCAGTTCCTGGAAAACAGGAACGAGCAGAGCTGCATGCAGTTCTTAGGACTGAGGTCATGAGAAAGAGCATCTGCTTGCAATCCATTCAGTGACTCCCTTCAGTGACCTATTACTTGAAGGTAATTTGTTCAGTTATGCCCCTCTTCCTCAGGATATGGAATGCTTTCTGGCCCTTTCAAGACTGTTATTTGCTTCGCTTTGTTTTTCCTCAATGTTTTTACTGCCTAAAGCTGCCTTGTATAAAGATACATTAAGTGTGCGTTTTTGCAAATAAACAACCCTTGTTTCACTCGAGACTTGGGTCCCCTGCTTCCTTCTTCTCGACTCCAGTCCCCAGGTCCCGCTCTACAAAGACCGTGACAGCTCTGTCTTCAATTTCCACAAATAAGAGTAACTCTTCTTTAATTATACATACAACAGTTATTTCTATCCAATGGAGAACATGACCCTATTCCTATGTATTGTTCCCAGCACACCATCAGTCCCTAGTAACTCTCCCTCTCCTCCTACAAAAAGCCCAGGGCTTTTAACATCTTGCCTACTCTGTTCAAGGTCAGTTGGTAGAACATTATGTTTTATAACAGACTGGACTATGTACAGAAGGGCTTCCTGATCCAACTGACCATGATGAGTCATGTCCTAGTTTTACATTATTTTCTCCCCTCCCTGTTGCTAATTCACACACACTATTGAATTTTGTAATTCAGGCTGTGTGTTTTTCTAGGGAACATGGATGTGAATGAATTGTATCTAATGAAGTCGGTCCCTTTATCTCATTGATTCCTTCCCAGAGACCATCGTGAAACGCATGTAGAAATACATTTGGTCAATGTATTATCAAAGCCAAGCTCTTAGAGCTCACCACACAAACCGCCAATAAACTGAGAGACTACTTGTTGGGCAAGGAATAGTGACTTTATTCAGAAAGCCAGGAGACCAAAAAGATGGCAGACTACTATCCCAAAGAATCATCTTTGCTGAGGTAGAATTCGGGTTTCTTTTACACAAAAAGATCTCTATAGCTTCTCTTCAAGTATGGACTTACTGCAGTTGCTGAGTACCTGAACCAAAGTCATCAGAGAATACATATAGTGAAAAAGGTAAAGGATTTGCCACAACCACTGAGTTTCAGAAGTAGGGCTCCACTAAGTTCCTATTTTGTGACTTTGGGGTAAGATCTTTGCCACACACATTACATTGCTGTGTGTTTTCTCCAGGATAAGTAGTCTGATACTACTGGTGAGATGTGAGGATAGGGTTATTTATTTTCTTTAAACATATGTGAAATCGGTGAGGAATCTTTCTAGAATGAATTCATGTTCTAAAGACCTGATTAATAAATACATATATATCTCGCTCTATCCAGTATGAATTTTCTCATGAAGCCTAAGATGTTGCCACACTCATGATATTTGTATGGTTTCTCAGTAGGATGAATTCTCTGAGCAACTGTAGGGTGTGAATTTTGAACTTTGAAATTTGAAGACTTTACCATATACCACATTCACATGAGTTTCTCTCATGTATGGATTTTCTGATGTTTAGTGAGTGCTGAGACCTGAGTAAAGGATTTTCCACACTCGAAACATTTGAAAGGTTTCTCTACATGTATTCTCCAATGTTTTTTAAGGAGTGAATTTTGAGTGAAGAACTTGCCACACTCATCACATCTGAAAGGTCTCTCTCCACTATGAATTCTCCAGTGAAGCTGAAGATGTGGTTTTTGACCGAACACTTTTCCACAATCATCACATTTGTAAGGTTTCTCTCCAGTATGAACTGTCTGATGACTTAAAAGGGTTCCCTTTAGACGAAAGGCCTTGTCACACTCATCACATTTGTAAGGTTTCTCTCCAGTATGAACTGTCTGATGACTTAAAAGGCTTGACTTTACACAAAAGGCCTTGCCACACTCTTCACATTTGTAAGGTTTCTCTCCAGTATGAATTGTCTGGTGACTTAAAATGGTTGACTTTACACGAAAGGCCTTGCCACACTCATCACATTTGTAAGGTTTCTCTCCAGTATGAAGTGTCTGATGAGTTAAAAGGGTTGACTTTTCACGAAAGGCCGTGTCACACTTACCACATTTGTAAGGTTTCCCTCCAGTATGAACTGTCTGATGCCTTAAAAGGGTTGACTTTGCATGAAAGGCCTTGCCACACTCATCACACTTGTAACATTTCTCTCCAGTATGAACCCTCTGATGAACAGCGGTTTGAATTTTGGGTGAAGACTTTGTCACATATATCACATTTAAATAATTTCTTTCCTGTATGAATTTTCTAATGTCTCTTGAGGTATGAGCTGTTTGTAAACGCCTTGCCACACTCATCACATTTGTAAGGTTTCACACCAGTATGAACTGTCTGATGACTTAAAAGGGTTGACTTTACACGAAAGGTCATGCCACACTCATCACATTTGTAAGGTTTCTCTCCAGTATGAACCCTCTGATGACGAGCAACGTTTGAATTTTTGCTAAAGACTTTGTCACATATATCACATTTAGATAATTTCTTTCCTGTATGAATTTTCTTATGTCTCCCGAGGTCTGAGCTGTGAGTAAAGGCCTTGCCAAACTCATCACATGTGTAAGGGTTTTCCCTGTGTGCTTTGAGTTCTTGTGTTATTCCTGAAGGATTCATAAAATCACTCCCATATATGTTAGAAATACTGGTTTGGACACAAGGAAGAATTCTTTGAAGTGGTGAAAATGAGAAACTGTTGTTGACAGAAGTCTTACCTTCATTATATTCAGAAGTTATCCTACCAGTTTCAAATATCTGCAGTTTATCCTGAAAGTTAAATCCAAACCTCTTTCCCAAGGGCTTAATACCTGCATCCTTTCTATCATGTGAATCTCTTCCGTCAGGCACATTTCCATTAAAGCTTACTGGTGTGCCTTTGTAATTTCTTTCGTCATGTCTCCTCTGACACTCAAAGTCACACATATTTTCCTGACTTTCCGAAAGATGAAAATGTTTGATTTCACAGCTTTCAGGGCTTCCCAGCATCAATGTGTGGAATGTTTCTCGTTTATCACTGTTAGCTTTTGGTTGTAAATGCTTGATCACATGTGTAGGAGAGATATCTACAAGATAAAAACAATCATAGGTATCCAGCTCACAATAATTCAAAAATAAATGTTTCATGTTGAATATATATTACACCAAAAGTAATACTTACATCAAGTTATGAAACACCACAATGATCACCTTAAGTGTATAGAAACACTAAAGGAATAGAATTCTTAACTTAAGAAAGCATAACATAAATCCACTATTAAGCTAACCTAGTTTTAAAAATCATATGCCAAATACACTCACATTGGACAATCTTATGCCAACTCTCGAAAACAGAGTGTTTTTCTACCAGGAGCCTTAGGAACGTATCAATCAACAGTTGTCTCAAATTGAAAAGAAAAATATTACACTATCATTTATTCTGCAAACTTACTGTACATAAATAAATTGTAAACAATATATTATATATTGTAACAGTAAATAATCCAAAACCAAGCTTACCCAATTTATAATTAACTATTCATAAGTGGTTGTTTACAATTGAAAACAAATGAGAAAATGAAGAATATGACTAAAACAATTTTTTGAAACAACATACTTTTCTAAATCTGCTATAGAACTATATACCCAAAAAGAAAAGGCATTTTACAATGTTAACAAGTAGTATGTGTCAGCTGTATTGCAGAATACATGCTAAAAGACCATCATCTGTAAATGACACATAAATTAAGATGTAAAATATTCACCGGTTTTCTAACAGCCAATAAACAATGCAACCCCCATCTATGTTGTTGTTCAGTCACTCAGTCATGTTTGCCTCTCTGCGATACTGTGGACTGTAGCACACCAGACTCCTCTGTCCATGGGATTTCCCAGGCAAGAACAGTGGAGTGGGTTGCCACTTCCTTCTCCATGGGATCTTCCTGACTCAGGTATCAAACCTGCATCTTCTGCATTAGCAGGTGAATTCTTTACCACTGAGCCACCAAGGAAGGCTGATCTCTAGCCATGCACAATTCTGAATTACCTAGTTTAATGGCACCAAAATATAATAAATAAAAAGTGAGTGCTTTGTGTATTTATTGACTAGGATCAGACACAATATTGCTGAAAAATGTTGCAAGAGAAATGCATACAAGATATAATGTAGTTGAGGTTTGACAGAAAACAAAATTCGGTAAAGCCATTATCCTTCAATCAAAAAATAAATAAAATGTTAAGACGATATAATGTAGACCTAGAACAAATAATTTCACAATCTGTATGGAAATATAAAAAACCTCGAATAGCCAAAGCAATCTTGAGAAAGAAGAATGGAACTGGAGGAATCAACCTGCCTGACTTCAGGCTCTACTACAAAGACACAGTCATCAAGACACTATGGTACTGGCACAGAGACAGAAATATAGATCAATGGAACAAAATAGAAAGGCCAGAGATAAATCCATGCACCTATAGACACTTTATCTTTGACAAAGGAGGCAAGAATATACAATGGATTAAAGACAATCTCTTTAACAAGTGTTGCTGGGAAAACTGGTCACCACTTGTAAAAGAAAGAAACTAGATCACTTTCTAACACCATACACAAAAATAAACTCACAATGGATTAAGGGTCTAAACAGAAGACCAGAAACTATAAAACTCCTAGAGGAGAACATAGGTAAAACACTCTCCGACGTATATCACAGCAGGATCCTCTATGACCCACCTCCAAGAATATTGGAAATAAAAGCAAAAATAAACAAATGGGACCTAATTAAACTTAAAAGCTTCTGCACAACAAAGGAAACTATAGGCAAGGTGAAAAGACAGCCTTCAGAATGGGAGAAAATAATAGCAAATTAAGCAACTGACAAACAACCAACCTCAAAAATATACAAGCAACTCTTAAAGCTTATGTCCAGAAAAATAAATGACCCCATCAAAAAATGGGACAAAGAACTAGATAGACATGTCTCCAAAGAAGACATACAGATGGCTAAAAAACACATGAAGAAATGCTCAACATCACTCATTATCAGAGAAATGCAAATCAAAACCACAATGAGGTACCATTTCACGCCAGTCAGAATGGCTGCGATCCAAAAGTCTACAAGCAATAAATGCTGGAGAGGGTGTGGAGAAAAGGGAACCCTCTTACACTGTTGGTGGGAATGCAAACTAGTACAGCCACTATGGAGAACAGTGTGGAGATTCCTTAAAAAACTGCAAATAGAACTGCCTTATGACCCAGCAATCCCACTGCTGGGCATACACACCAAGGCAACCAGAATTGAAAGAGACACGTGTACCCCAATGTTCATCGCAGCACTGTTTATAATAGCCAGGATATGGAAGCAATCTAGATGTCCATCAGCAGATGAATAGATAAGAAGGCTGTGGTACATATACACAATGGAGTATTACTCATCCATTAAAAAGAATTCATTTGCATCAGTTCTAATGAGGTGGATGAAACTGAAGCTTATTATACAGAGTGAAGTAAGCCAGAAAAAAAAAAAACCACCAATACAATATACTAACACATATATATGGAATTTAGAAAGATGGTAACAATAACCCTGTATGTGAGACAGCAAAAGAGAGACAGTTGTATAGAAGAGGCCTTTGGACTCTGGAAGAGGGAAAGGGTGGGATGATTTGGGAGAATGGCACTGAAACATGTATAATATCATATATGAAAAGAATCACCAGTCCAGGTTCGATGCATGATACTGGATGCTTGGGGCTGGTGCACTGGGATGACCCAGAGGGATGGTACGGGGAGGGAGGAGGGAGGGGGGTTCAGGATGGGTACACGTGTATACCTGTGATGGACTCATGTTGATATATGGCAAAACCAATACAATATTGTAAAGTAATTAACCTCCAATGAAAATGAATAAATTTCTATTAAAAAATATATAATGTAGATAAAGTCGTATCATAAAGAACATGACAGAATATAGATATTACCTTTCTTAAACAAATAAATTTTGAGTATTTATGATAAAACATGTACTACTGACAGCACTAATTTGCTTTAAAAGGCTTCAGGTAAATTAACATGTTTTTCTCTAATCAGAGCAGGAGACACACCCAGTTGGCCCACAAAATGGTAAGAGAACCAGGATATGAATCTGAACCTACTGGGATGACTGAAAAAACTTATTTGTAAACATGACCACCCACCGAATGAATAGACTAGGAAGATATAAGACAGACGTAGTTGTCTGTGTCGAATGGGTTGTAAGTCATTATGGATGCACAGAGTGATTTAGGTCATGTCCTGAGAAACGTGTTCAATAAATGATCAGAGATTATCTTTACAGTGAAGAGTATGTAGAAGGTGGAGGGACGTGATAGGTAAGAACTATGTTTCCATCCATATCAAGGTACTATGTGAGGACTGGTCAGGACTAAGAAAGGGCCTGCGTGGAGCATAGGGTACACAGATTTATGTCAGATATCAGCTTGTGACTGCATCTCTTTGTGAAAATAACTGAGAGCGCAAACTAATATACTGACCTTAAAAGAAAAGAACTGGTTCAGCAAGTTTATGGGCATTATACTATGGGTATGGGACAGAAACCAGAGATATTTTAAAAGTGACTGTGACATATGGAGAAAGCAGGATAAAACCTGTTATACTATTTACAATGTAATGTATCCAACTCTGATCTTGTAACTTACAATGGAATGCTTATATTCAAGAAAAGCATACACAATATTCCAGGATATTGTGTAAGAATCTTATTAGCAGAAATCAGAAGGAAATTCCAGCAAAAGGCTATCTAAACCTGGGTTCCTCTGCCAAGTACGATTGACCTCTCTACTGGATATTTACTTCGCTTTTTCTTCCACACATGGTCATCTCAAGATCGAGGAGTATCAAAGGAAAGGAGGGATTGACACTGACTCTGGAAGACCTTCCCAGTTACAAAAGCCTTTCTGAGGCATCCAACTCTTTTTTGTAGAAAAAGGCTTTATTCTCCTAGACCTTCCCTGAGTTCAAAAGAGCAGATCCAAACAGTTACTAATACATTAAAGGACATTAAAGGATCATATCATGATCAAGTGGGATTTATTTCAGGGATGCAAGATTTCTCAACATTCACAAATTAATCACTATGATACATCACAGTAACAGTTGAAGACTAAAACCATATGATAATCAATAGACGCAGAAAAGGTTGTGACAAAATTCAAGTGCCATTTATGATAAAAACCCTTCAGAAAGTCAGCACAGATGGAGCCTACCTCAACATAATTAAGACTGTATATGTCAAACACACAGCTAACATCATACTCAAAAGGGAAAAACTGAAAGCACTCCCCTTAACAACATGAGTAAGACAAGAATGTTCACTATTGCCACTTTTATTGAACATATTTTTGGAAGTCCTAGCCACAACAATCAGAAAAGAAAAAGAAATAAAAGGAATTCAAGGTAAAAAAAAATAAAGAAGAAGTAAAACTGTCACTATGATGCTACACACAGAAAATCCCGAAGATGCCACCAGATGACTACTAGACCTCATCAATGAACAGAGTAAACCTGCTGGATACAAAATATATAGAAAACTGCTGCTGCATTTCTATACATTAATAATGATATATCAGAAAGTGAAATTAATGAAACAATCCCATTCACCATCTCAGAGAAAAGAATACAATTCTAAGGAATAAACCTACCTGAAAGGTCAAAGGAATTGTACTCATAAAACTATAAGCTGCTGATGACTGACACCAAAGATGACACAAACAGATGGCACAAACACATACCATGTTCTTGGACTGAAAGGAGTAACACTGTCAAAATGACCATACTATCCAAGGCAATCTACATATTCAATGCAACCCTTATCAAATTAACAATGACATATTTCATTAAAAAAAGAAAAACTTAATTTGTACCAAAATACAAAAGACTCTGATGTCTAAAATAATCTTGAAAAGGAAGAACAGAGCTGGAGGAATCATGTTCCTTGAGTTCAGACTATACCGCAAACTGACAGTCAACAAAGTCAAAGTGAAGTCGCTCAGTCATGTCCAACTCCTTGTGACCCAATCGACTGTAGACTACCAGGTTCCTCTGTCCATGGGATTTTCCAGGCAAGAATACTGATGTGGGTTGCCATTTCCTTCTCCAGCAGATCTTCCTGACCCAGGGATTGAACCTGGGTCTCCTGCATTGTAGGCAGATGGCTTTACCGTCTGAGCCACCAGGGAAATGGTATGATGATGGCACAAAACAGAAAGACACATCAGTCGAACAGGACAGAAAACCCAGAAATACACCAATTTACTTAGAGTCAATTATTCTATAACAAAGGAGTAAAGAATATAGAAAGAAGAAGTCTCTTTAATAAGTGACGCTGGGATAAATGGATACTTACATGAAAAAGAATGAAATTACAACATTTTCTACCACCACATACAAAAGTAAACTCAAAATGTGTTAAACATCTAAATGCAAGACCAGATATTATAAAATTCATAGTGGAAAACAAATGCAAAACACTGACATAAATGTCAGAAAAATTTTTTTGAATCTATCTCTTAGTCATGGTAATAAAAGGAAAATCAAACAAATGAGACTGAATTAAATTTAAAACCTTTTTGCAAAGCAAAGGAAACCAAAACAAGAACAAAAATTCAACTTTTGCACTAGGAGACTATATATGCAAATGATGCTACCTATAAGGGATTTATTTCCAAAATATACAAACAGTTCATACAGCTTAATATCAAAACAAACAAACAAACAACCCAATCAAAAACTGGGCAGAAGATCAAAACAGATACTTCTCCAAAGGAGACAAACAGATGGCGAACAGTTACCTGAAAAGATGTTTGACGTCTCTACTTATGAGAGAAGTGCAAATCAAAACCACAAAAATGTATCACCTCACACTGGTCAGAATGACCACCATCAAAAAGTCTACAAACAATAAATGCTTGAGAGGGTGTGGAGAAAAGAGAACCCTCCTACACTGTTGGAAGGAACATAATTGGTACTGTCACTTTGGAGAATAGCATGGAGGTTCCATAAAGAACTAAAAATACAGCTATCACATGAAGCAGCAATTCCAATCCTGGGCATATGTCCAGAAAGGATGAAAACTAATTCAGAACGATACATGCACCCCAATGTTTTTAGCAGCACTATTTATACCAGCCAAAACAAGGCAGCAACCAAAATGTTCACTGGCAGACAAAGGGATAAAGAATATGTGGTACACTTACAGAAGGGAATATTGTGAAGTGAAAGTAGCTCAGCCGTGTCCAACTCGTTAAGACCCCATGACCTGCAGCTGCTAGACTCCCCTGCCCATGAAATTCTCCAGGCAAGAACACTGGAGTGGGTTGCCACCTCCACAGCATAAAACACAATGAAGTAATGCCTTTTGCAGCAATATAGACAGACTTAGGGATTATTCTAAGTGAAATCAGACAGAGAAAGACAAATATCATAGGATATTATATGTTGAACTGAAATAAATGATACAAATGAACTTATTCACAAAATAAACTCACCAGAATAAAAAACAAGCTTATGGTTACCAAAGGGGATAGTACAGGATGGTGATGGGGGCAGGAAAGGGAGAGATAAATCCGGAGTCTGAATATTTACAAAGTAATGTATATACAAAATAGATAAAACAACAAGAACCTACAATATAGCTCAGGGAACTCTATTGAGTATCTTGTAAACTGCTGTATACCTGAAACACAACATTGTAAATTAACTATACTTAAAAAGTGGAGCAGGAAATGGCAATCCACTCCAGTATTCTTGCCTGGAGAATCCCAGGGACAGAGGAGCCTGGTGGGCTGCCGTCTATGGGGTCGCACAGAGTCAGACACAGCTGAAGTGACTTGGCATGCATGCATGCATGTATTGGAGAAGGAAATGGCAATCCATGGCACTGTTTTTCCCTGAAGAATCCTAGGGACAGAGGAACTGGTGGGCTCCCGTCTGTGGGGTCGCACAGAGTCAGACACGACTGACGTGACAGCAGCAGCCACATACCTAAAAAGAATGGTTAAAAAAAAAAAAAACACCTCTTGCAGAGATGTTCAAAAGATGTTTCACAAGGGTGTAAAAACTACTAAATGGGGGAAGCAGTCTATGAAACAAGACATGTTGACAAAACTGAATACCCAGCAGCAAAAGAATTTACTTGGAACATTATTTTACACTACAGACAAAAACGAACTCAAAATGGTTCAAAGATCTAAACCTAAGTCCTAAATGTAAAAAACTCCTAGAAGTAAACATGCAGGAAATATTTCTGGAAACTGTACCCACAAATGATTTACCAGATATAACACCAAAGCACAGGCCACAAAATAAAACCAGATATTAATAAATTGAACTATACCAAAATTATAAACTACTCTGCATTAAAGTGCAGTGAGCTTGAAAAGACAATCAACAGTAAAAGAGCAAATATATGGAAATCATACATCTGATAGTGAGTGAGTACAAAGAATATATAAAGAACTTTAAGAGAGGCTGATTACCAGTTCCACCATAGGGACCATTCCCCAATCAATCATCCAACGTATTGCAAATACAAAACAGAAACACTAAGAGTAACACAGAAATTTGAACTCAACTATAAAATTAAAAAATACCTACAATGCACAGAACAACAGTGCAACCAACAGCCCCATAGATATGAGAATGTGAACTTGGACAAAGTTGTTCTGGGATAAATTCCCATACCATTTACAGAGGCTAAAATATATGGTCCTTGATACATATCAACAAAACTGTCATGGTGCCCTTGACAGACTCTCCAAAGCCAGAAAATAACCTGGAAAGGTGTATCAGGCTCTCATGGTACTTTCTCATAATCCTAGAACATACTGGCCACTCTACTGGATAGCTTCAAGTGGTGATTTTGTACAGAGCAAGAAAATAACATTAGGAATAGTGTCTCCATCAGTTTTCTGTTACCTACTAAATCCACTCCACAAGACACACCAGAGGCTGCCAATTAAACATAGGTGGATTATCAGAGCAAGGAAACCAGATAAAATTTCAGACCCTCAGGAATATATTTCAAAGACACTGAAGAGGTAAAATGATACAAAGTAAGGAGAATGGAACATCAGGAACAGTTGACATTCCCAGACTGGGTAGAGCAGCACAAGAGTAAAAATAACACAATATGAAGGTCAGACATTACAGCATCTTGAGATGGGACCATGCGCTCGTCCTACTGATGGCAAGCTAAGAGCCTGTGAGATTCACATATGCTCCCCTCATAGGATCTAGGATCAAAAAGACGATCTCTCTACCTACTCTTACATTTTCCTAAGTAACAACCACAGAGGATCCAATCCACCAACTTGTTCCATTCCTAAATAGAAAAAAACAGCCCTTTTTTTCTTTATATGTTGTAGTTCTGGCTACTTTTACATCACTCCCCACTGTCCAGAGCTTTTTCTCAGGTTCCAATGTGGAGATAATATTCAGATCAAACACAGAAATTCTGGGACTTCCCTGGTGATCCAGTGGTTAAGACTCTGCATTTCCAATGCTGGGGGTGCAGGTTTGATCCTTAGTCAGAGAACTAAGATCCCACATGCAGAATGGTGCAGCCAAAAAAAAGTAAACAAGCAAGCAAAAACAAACAAGTAGATATTCAGCATTATCAGAAGAAAGAAATCTAAAGTGCTGTGGATTTTTTTAAACACTGAGCCAAAAGTCAAAAGGTAGAAAACAGGAAATCGGGTTTTTTGATATTTTTTTTAACATTTGCTACTGAGCTTTGTAGACAACCTCAGATATGACATGAAACAGACACAGCATCTGAAGAGGGTCAGTTTAACCTTCTGAAGCTGTGTCATGCCCCAGTCACCAGAACTCTCAGATGGAAGACATCAGGGCCTCCCAAGGGGCACACAGGGAAAATGCAGATACCCAAGGGCAGCTCTGGAAGGAAGCCATCCTCACCCAGGGAGAGCAGGTTCCTGTAGGTCTCCTGCATCACGTCCCTGTACGAGGCCCTCTGAGCAGGATCCAGGAATTCCCACTCCTCCTGAGTGAATTTGATGGCCACATCCTCAGAGGTCAGTCGTTCCTGAAATGAAACCACATGTCACCAAAAGGGCCATGAAAAGTTCTCATTTTCATGCAAAAGGGAAAGGGTGGTAAGGGGCAAGGATTGACTTGGTTGAAGTATGTGTTCTAACAGACCCCTGCAGGGGTATCTGGAGAAAGTATGGATGTCCAGTTTTAATTTCTTATGCTTTTTCCTAAGAACTTATGAGATCCTCCAGTTCATATGGATTTTTCATCATTCTTCAAAATCCATCAAATATATAAAAATAAAGCTCAACACTGTTTTGGCTACACAGAAGTGTCAGATATATGTTCTACCCAGTGAGTGCAACTCATTATCTAGATGAGGTACAGCATGAGCAGTGATCTTCAGAGATGAAGAAGTCCACAGCACTCTTAATGGAAAGGTCAAAATTTTCAGGTATGATGTTGATAACAGCAGCAAGGACCAAAAGTGTCTGAAGGCTTCCTGTTGCTCTAAATTACTGTAGTATTACTCTAAACATTAAATAAGTACTTTAAGGCAAAAACCTGTCATCAACATAATAGCTCATTAAAGAACCATCTGTTCCCACCTTAGGGAAGAAAACCTGTGTCACAGACACTCTGAGAAACTTGACTCAGATCAAGAAGGTAAGAAATGTTATATGAAGCACCTCAACTCAGAAGCTTGGGCTCAGCAACTGAAGCTTAAGCATCTAACAGTTAATAGAGAGGATATTACAAGTCCTTTGACAGAGGGCTCCTAAAGAAAACTTGAAAGAAGTCCAAAGTGAGCCTCGTCCCTGCCCCTCTGTCTTCTCTGCAGGGTAAGCAGCTCTCTGGCCTCGGGCCTTCATCCCTTGAACATGGACACCTGTGCCAAATTAGTCTCTACCCCCTCCCTGATTGGGACAACCTCCCCCCTGTTGAGTGATCACTGTCCACAGTGGTGGTGAAGGACTGGAAACACTGACCAATGAGAGCCACAGCAGCTTGGCAGCCCCAGGTCCCAAGACCATCTCACTTATTCCTAGCCACAGCTTCCAAACCAGTGCCATTTCAAGGGACTCTGACACAGCAGCCAAGTTCTCTGGAGCTGCAGCTGCCACAGCAGGGGTGGGTGGCTTCAGGGCTGGAAGTGGGACTGTGTTCGGGAGCTTCATCACTGTTATGCCAGGAACCCTTCTCTGAAACAGTACCTCTTCTACGCCATGGGCTTGGCCCTCTCAAAGGCCATGGGGCTCTTTTGCCTGATAGTGGTCTAGCTCATCTTCTTCACAATATGAAGGAGCTGTTTCCACCTCCCACACTTCTTTCTCCTGTGTCTGCCCTGTATGTTCCCTTTCCTGGAACTCCCCAGGCAGCCTGGGGAAAGTGGTGGGCTCAGGGTTTGACAGAAGGAAAACAAATAAATATTGTATTAATATGAAAAAAAAAAAAGTCCAAGGTGAACAATGTGGAATGGCATGAAAGGTCATTATAAACGTGGATACAGAAACACAACTGGTAGTAATTTACTACTTAAAACACTAACACGATTGTTTAGAAAATTTCAAGGACACAGATTATACTGATAACATAATTTCAACTGAAAAAAAAGGTGATAAGTAGTTTTTAAATCATGATGTCTTCTATCTAAACCACAGACTTGCACATGCATGCATACTTATCTAGAAAAAATTAACTGACATGAGAGGATTCATCTTTTCACAGATTTTGTGGACAATTTTATATCATCCTTTTATTCACATGTATTTCAGCATCCTTCAGACGATAAATATGTATCCTTTGTACTCAGCTGAGTTTGTCAACAGGATTCTATACTAGGCTACAAAAAGAAAACTGGTAAAAACATTAAAAAAAAAATACTTGAACTCAATTCATAATAAAATTACCATATACAAAGATACAATTTTATCCATTTAAATTTACATAGCAAGGCATTAACAGAAGCCAAAGACTTTCTTTGCTTTTTTTTCCATTAATACAACAATGATTTGAAATTAGAAGAGTCATTAGATTATGACAAAAAAGAATTATCACAACAGCAAAGTAAAAAAACTTCTCGGAGAATTAAAAATCATGGCAAAAAAGAATATGGAATAAAACTACAGTTATTAAGCAAGACTATCTGAAGAAACATCATGATAGGAAGGAAACATCCAATACATTCCTTCTGAAATTACAGTGGCATGAAAGGAGCTGTCCAGGGTGCCTGTCTTTCACCACCATACAATGCACAGGAGCAGGGGCCACTAGAAGAAGTAAGAGGAGGTAAAACACAGGGCAAGAGACACAGAGTTTGTCAGAGAGTTGAAACAGGTAGTACTCACAAACCTAAGGACATGGAAAGGTGAAAAGTGAAAGGATGGAAAAAGACAGTCCATCCTAAAGAGAGTGGGGGAGACTGTTATATCAGACAAAATAAACTGAAGAAAAAGAAAAGTGCAATGAGATAAATATTATATAATGATAAAGCAGTCAATTTACCAAAAACCTGTAACAAGTAAAAATATATATACATCTAACATTAGATCTTTCAGAAAAATGAAGCAAACATCGAACAGCCATGTACAGATCACACGGCCCAACAAAAGCAGAAAACACATGTATCTCAAGGACACATAAAACATTCTCTATGAGAGACCAAATGTTAGGCCAAAATTAACCATTTTAAGAGACTGATACCATAAAAGTATCTTCCCTAACAACAACGAAATAAACACAAGAAAAAAATAAAATTCCTCAGATGTGGACATTAAACAACTCACTCTTACACCACAAATGGGTCTAAGAAAAAAATCACATGGAAATTTTAAAATACATGGATCAAAACAAAAAGACAACATTACAAAATGTATAACACACAGAGAACACTGTACTAAAAGGAAAGTCTGAAAGGTTAAATGCTTACAGTAAAAAAGAGAAAAGATCTTAAACCTGAAATCTATTTTTAGACCTCTAGGAAGCAGAAAACGGAAAACAAACTAAACTCAAGTTTAGCAGAAGGAAACATGTGAATAAGAAAGATTAAACCAGAGATACAATAGAAAGTAGAAAAATATAAAAATCAACAAACCAAGAGTTGATGTTTTGAAAAAACTGTATAGGAAAACCCCCACCTAGACTAAGGACAAGAGAAAAAATGAAAAACAGATATGAAACAGGAGTGATTACAACTGATGTCAAAGGGAGTTTCTAAAGATAAGGAAGTATTATGACCAATAATGCCTATAAGTGACAGAATATAGGAGATACTGGCAAATTAGAAACATACAAACTATTTTACTTACTAAGAAATAAAAAAGTTGAGAAGTGTTGAAAGTGAAAGTGTTAGCCACTCAATCGTGTCTGACTCTTTGTGACCTCATGCATTGTAGCCAACAAGGCTCCTCTGTCCATGGAATTTCTCCAGACAAGAATACTGGGGAAAACAGCCATTCCTTTCTCCAGGGAATCTTCCAACCCAGGGATAGAACCTGGGTCTCCCACAATGCAGGCAGATTCTTTATGATTTCAGCCATCAGGGAAGCCCATTATAACTAGAGAGATTTAAAGAGTAGTGAGAAAACTCTAAGAAAAATACAGGACCAAATTCTACCAAACATTTACAGAAGAATTACCACTAATCCTGCGAATTCTATGGAGCAAGCATGATTCTAAGTTTGCTGATTTCCCAAAGACACAAGAAGGAAAACTAGAAACCAATATCTCTGATGAATACTGATGCAAAATTAAAATACTTGCAAACCAACTTCAACACATATTAAAAAGATCTGGAGAAACAGACACAGAGAACAGATGGAGGGGAAAGGGGAGCAAGGAGAGGGTGAGATGTATGGAGAGAGTAACATGGAAACTTACATTACCATATATAAAGTAGAGAGCCAATCCGAATTTGCTGACTGACTCAGGGAACTCAAACAGGGGCTCTCTAACAACCAACAGGGGTGGGATAGGGAAGAAGATGGGAGGGAGGGGACATATGTATACCTATGGCTGATTCATGTTGATATTTGGCAGAAAACAACAACTTCTGTAAAGCAATTATCCTTCAATTAAAATAAGTTAA
>SJXP01003203.1:0-17086 GCA_006408505.1 Damaliscus lunatus
CTTATGACCTACATCTAGATGGTTCCCAGTCGGGGGCTCTTGCAAACAGTTTGCAGTGTACACACTTTTTCATATAATTTTTGTGCACAAACTACAACCGCTAGGATTGTCATTTCTGAATAAAAAACTGACTGGTATGTCAAACTGCTTTGTAAAATGCCTAGTCAATTTATAGTGGTGGAGTATGAAAGCACCCATTTCCCTACCTCTGGCTAATACTAGATATTCTAAGTCTTTATAAGGTTTTTCCTAGTCAGTTGGGTGAAAGTTGCCTTTAACAAAAAAACCTTATTTTCTGATTGCTCTCTAACGTTTTTACTCCTTTAAGTGTTTTATCCATTTCTCTTCTTTTCTTTGGAGAATGGTGTGTTCACATTTTCTATACATCTTGATATCCTATTTGTAACTCCTTATAAAATAGAATGAGTGCTAATCCTTTCTTATATATATTGGAAATATCTTTTCCCAGTCTACTGCTTGTCTCTGAATTCCGTTTTTTATAATGTATACCAGAATTTTAAATGTATCTGTAATAAAGTATGTCAGTCTTTCCCCCTTTTTTTTCTTTCAAGTTTATTATTTATTTATGCTTGGGCCTGCTGGGCCTTCCTCGCTGCGTGGGCTTTTTCCTAGTTGTGGCGAGCAGGGGCTCCTCTTTACTCACAGCGCGCAGGCTTTTCATGCAGTGACTTCTCTTGTGAGACATGAGCTCTGGGTGACTGGGCTTTGGTGGGTCTGGCTCCCAGGCTCCAGAGCACAGGCTCAAGGTGTGGTCCACAGGCTTAGCTGCTCCGCGGCATGTGGCATCTTCCCGGTCTAGGGATCAAGCCCAGGTCTCCTGCAAGGCAGGTGGATTCTTTGCTGGTGCGCCACCTGGGAACCCCTCCCTTGGTTTTTATGGATATACTTTCTTCTGATACTTCTGCAGGTCTTTAATCCACTGGGAGTTAATTTTGTCTGACTTTTTCCATATAGCGCTCTAGTCGCTCAACACCATTCATCAGATATTCCACACTTTCCCCCCTGCTTTGAAATTCCCCCTTTATCGCATGCTCAAATCCCCTCACTGCTCTGATTCCCAAGTCTGCTGATTTATTGCTGCTTTGAAACCACACTGTTTTCATTAGCTTTATTCTGCCTTCTCTTTACCGCATCTGTTTCATCTTCTTCAGGAATAGTAATTCTGGGGATACCCTGAATTCTGTGGTGCTCTGGGTTTTGGTGGGAGTTTGTGGCTCAACTGGTAAAGAATTCGCCTGCCATGCAGGAGACCCCAGTTCAATCCCTGGGTCGGGAAGATCCACTGGAGATGGGCATCCCTGGTGGCTCAGCAGGTAAAGAATCTGCCCGCAGTGCAGGAGACCTGGGTTCGATCCCTGGGTTGGGAAGACCCCCTGGAGAAGGGAAAGGCTCCCCACTCCAGTGTTCTGGCCTGAGAATTCCATGCACTGTATAGTCCATGGGGTTGCAGAGAGTTGGACACGACCGAGCGACTATCACAGAAGTACTTGGCGTTTGACGAGTGCTTGGCGTTTGTCTCATTAAATGACAATGTTTCCGTGCAACAGGCCGTGTGAAGGAAGCGGCCCGTTTTCCCACTGAGGCTATGACGGTCAGTAGTTAGAGGTCCTTCCTGGGTCCACCCGGCTGGGGCAACAACAAGGCCAGGCGTCTGGGACTCTGCCTTCCCCTCCTGTCCGAGGAGGACTTTCCTCTGCACAGACTCCGCCCTGGCCTTGTTCCCAAACCTCTCCCACCACCATGGGGTGGGCTCTCCTCCGTCTTCTTAGCTTCTGGTTGTTTCCAGTTCCGGCGGCCTGCAGGATCCTAGTTTCCCGACCAGGGGTGGAGCACACGCCCCTGCGTTTGAAGCCTGGAGCCCTAAGCGCTGGGCCAACCAGGGGAGCCCGCTCTTCCCCGCCTTCCGAGAGAGACTCAACTAACCTGAATACCCCATCGTAGAGCATTCCGCTGGGCGAGGTTTCTAGATCCCACTAGCGTCTCAGCTGTCAGGCGCCTAGAGAGAGGAGTACAGAGAGAGTGTGGTCTGGTGGCAGGAGCGCGGTGCCAGGTGTCCGGAGACCTGCACGGCGCACCCGTCTCTGGCCCTGCCGTCATCCGTCAAGCAGGTAGGACTGTCCACTGAAATCCCTTTCCGCTTTACCGTCCCACGGTTTCATGACAGAAAGCGGGCCTTGGGGGCCCCGGGGAGCTGCGGTTGGCCGTTCTGATGAGCGATGACCAGAGGCTGTCTTACCTGTCCTCAGGCGCTTGACTGATTGTCACCGTGACTGTGGTTTGCGTCTCCAGCATAAGACGGAATCGCCTTGGGCTGAAGCAAGGGAGAAGTCTGGTTTGATGTAGAGGACTCTTGTACTCTGCCACCGATTAAATTCTGGAGTTGGGGCTCAAGAGAAACGGTGGAATCCCCATTAATAAGAGAGAAGACTGACAGGCATTTGCCTGCTGGGGCTTCAGGTGGGCTGCACAGAGACAGGGCTGAATCGATAGTTCCCCAGCTTCAAGGAAGGGAGGGTGTAGGCAGCAACTTGGGCAATTTCCGGATCCAGGAACTGGCAAGCTTGCTGGTTGCCCTTCCTTCCAGGATGATTCCCTTGTTTTTGCTGAAGAATCCATGACAGGGGAGGTACAGGACTGAAGAGTCTCAGACACAGGGGTCCATTACAAGGAGCGTTTTAATATTCACCCTGATAAGTGAAGGCTGTTCCTTACCATCACTGAGACTTTTATATTGTTTAGAGGCAGCAGAAAAATCCAAAGCCATATTGGGTTTAATGACTAGTGAGCAGCACGTTTAACTACGGATGTGTAGGTTTTTTGGAGAAGGCAAAGGCACCCCACAGCACTCTTGCCTGGAAAATCCCATGGGTGGAAGAGCCTGATAGGCTGCTGTCCATGGGGTTGCTAAGAGTCGGACACGACTGAGCGGCTTCACTTTCACTTTTCACTTTCATGCACTGGAGAAGGGAATGGCAGCCCACTCCAGTGTTCTTGCCTGGAGAATCCCAGGGACGGGGGAGCCTGGTGGGCTGCCGTCTATGGGGTCGCACAGAGTCAGACACGACTGAAGCGACTCAGCAGCAGCAGCAGCAGCAGCAGCGTAGGTTTTGCTGCATTAGTTGTAGAAGGAAAAGCATCTTTCACCAGTCAGCCAAGATGGGGTCTGCGTTTTAAACCGTCTCTGGATTGAATGAATCCCTTCGCCCCATTTCTGAGACGCGGTGGCCAGCGTGGCTGTAATGGCCAGCATCCCTGTTGAATCCTTTGGGGGCAGAATGTAGGCTCTGCCCCCTGACCCAGGGTAAACAGTCGTACAAACACAGGCCTCACCTGGAGTCTCCCCGCCAACTGCCTCTCTGACTCTCTGAAACATCCTGACTCTCTCCCCAGAAGTTAAAAAGCCATATTCCCTGGGTCTTAAGGAAAGGATCGAGACTTGCGTTTCAGTGCCTTTGTGGAATAATGCTGAACGAGTGGTTCAAATCCTGGAAACGAACCCTCGAGAGAGGCTCTAGGGAAGTCCCCGACAAGGGCAGTGCTGATTCCTCTGAGGAAATGTCTGAGAGGACAGTGTTCGTGGCGCTTCCTGGTGCTCCACTGGGTAAAGCTTGGCCTCCCGACGCAGGGGTGCATTGATCGTTGGGGGATCTGGGCTCCCACACGCCTTGCAGCCAGAACAGTCAAAACAGAGAACAGAAGTAACTTGTAACGAGTTCAATAAAGACTTTAAAAATGGTCCACATTTTTAAAAAAAATGAAAAGACAGTATTCTTGTTTCTGGTGTGACGGGTAGTCTCAGCGCCTCTTCATTCTCTGGGCAGCTGCGCAAGCTCCAGAGCCCGCTCCCAGCTTCCTCCTCCTTGCTGACGTTTATGCAGCACCTACTGTGTGCCAGCCATTCTCCAAGAGCTCTGCATGTATTCATTTCATCCTCACAGCTGTCATACCCGCATTACCCAGACCCCGCGCCTGGGAAGTGACTGTCAGGCTTCTATCCAGCAACGCAGCCCCAGCATCCATGCCCTTCGTCTGGACCACCAGGCACACTGCCTCCCTGCGGACCACTCACCTGGCCTCAGGGCTCACCTTTTCCACAGCCCTGTCCAGCGCTCGCCTCCACGCCTACCAAGCTCTGCGGCCCACGTTAGCACAGTTACCACCCCTGTGCAGCCGTTCGGGGTGTGCCGTGAGGTCCAGGGGAGCAGGGGTTGGCTCTGTCCCCCCAGCACCCAGCACAGGAGTTAAAGCCGTAAGTCCGGAAAAGTGAGTGGTCTGAGCCCTCGGGCCCGGGTGAACACACAGGGGCTGGTCATGCAGGGCTGGGGGCAGCCAGCACCCGCCGGGCACGGGGCCCGCAGCTCAGGGACCGTTTGCTGTGGTCTGGCTGCAGATGTGATGTTTGGCAACAGAAACCTGTGAGGACACCACCGTGGAAGCCAGTCTACAGCTTGGCGGGTCCTGTCATTGATCTGATGGGATGCCATCACTCTGGAAGCAGGTACAGGAAACCCAGACTCCCCACGCAGTGCCAGCCTCTCCGTGGGGGTGCTTCCAGGCCGCCTGTGACCCCAACCCCCTCCTCGCCCCCTCCCCAGCCCTCTCACAAGATCAACTTTAACCCTGACTGCAGCTCTCAGCCTGCTCGGGTGAGCCCAGCACGACTGCCCTGCGCTGGGTGTGGGCAGTGAGCTTCACAACAACATGTTCCTGCCAGTAACGTCCCACTGTTCCCTTTGAGAGCTCATCCTCAACTAGGAAGATTTGTGGTTTAGCGGGGCTGTGATTAATATGTTTAGATTACTGATCAAACATGCTTCACAAGAAATGAATTAGAATGTCTCCTCCTGATGTCCTCTCAAAGGCGGTCCCCTCGAGTGTGACTCTTAAGTATAATCCATTTAGAGGTTTGAAAAAACTCAACGACTGGGCTGATGGTCACTGTCTGGTTACTTACAGACCACTAACAAATACACTGGAGGAGGAAATGGCAGCCACTCCTGTGTTCTTGCCTGGGAAACCCCATGGACAGAGGAGCCTGGTGGGCTGCAGTCATGAAATCACCAAGTTGGACGCAACTGTGCAGCCCTGGAGGCTGGTCTCCACGCACACGAGCCTCTCGCCAAATCCTGCAGCTTTCACTGGTCCCGGGGCCTTGGCAATGCCAAAGATGGCCTTGTCCCTCACTGGCAACCTTGGCAACGTAAAATTCCCTCCAGAAATCCCCATATTTACCAGGCGTTTGCAGGAGGGAGGGAGTGGGGTTTAGGGGTTTATTCGCCTTTCATCATAAATGTCTCATTTCACAAGGAACAAGCTGGGAGTCAGCTCATGGCCATCCTGTGGCCACATGTCTCACCCTCAGCTGCACCAGAGAATTTGCAGGGGAGGGGTGGGGGGCGGTTTCAAATCCCAGGTTTGCACTCCCCAGGGGCAACCCCCCAGTCTCTGGGGTGGGACCCAGGTGTCAGAGATCTTTTTTTTTGGCTATACAACTTGTGGGATCTCAGTTCCCCAATCAGGGGCTGAACCCACACCCCCTGTATCAGGATCACAGAGTCAACCACCAGACCTCCAGGGAAGTCCTGAGTTTTTTAAGCTCCCCCAGTGACCAAGGTGCAGCCAGTCCGGGCCCCGCCCGAGGTAGACCAGAAGGCAGTGGGGGCACAGCAGCCCGCCAGACAAGCCCTCCTTGCTCCCTGTGCTGGGGCCACAAGCCCAAGGAATTCCGATTAGCTGCATTCACCTGTAACCATCTTTCCACAACAAATTCTGCCCACATAGATATAATTTAATCATCAAAAAACGTACCCTGCTCTGTGATGCAAGGCAGCCACCTAAGGATGCAGCCAGTATCCTGTGCCTCTCAGAGCTGTAAGAACGTGTGTGGCTTTTGTCCCAGCCTGCTACTTTGGGAGCTTATTTTTCAAGAGTTGTGATCCTCTAAGATACAAGCTAAGAGGTAATATTCTTATTAAATCAAAATACTGTGTAGGTATTTGTGAGTATCAGTGTGGAAAATGTCATTTGAAAATAACTTTAAAAATAATCTTCTTTAAAACTATCTTTTAAGAATGATCTTAATAAAATACCTAGAAATAAACCTACATAAGGAGGCAAAAGACCTGTACGTGCAAAACGATAAGGTGCCGATGAAAGAAACTGAAGATGAAACAGGTGAAAAATGTGCTCTTGGATTGGAAGAATGAATACTGTCCACAGGACCACACTACCCAAGGCGATCTCCAGATTCAGTGCAATTCCTGCCAAATTACCAATGGCATTTTTCACAGTACTAGAAGAAAGCATTTTAAAATTTGTATGGAAGCTTCTACACGTATTCTTTTACTCTGTACAGTCAAAGCGATCTTGAGAGAGAAGAGCAGACCGGGCTCTCTGACCTCAGACTATACTGCAAAGCTACAGTCATCAAAACAGTGTGGTACTGGCACAAAAGCAGTATCAATGGGACGGGACAGAAATAAACCCGCACACCTCAGTCAATTAATCTGTGTGGAAGGAGGCAAGAATATACAATGTAGAAGAGACAAGCTTGTCAATAGTGGTGCTGGGAAAACTGGGCAGCTATGTTTAAAAGAATGAAATTAGAACATTCTCTAACACCATACACAGAAGCAAGCAAACTCAAAATGGATTGACTGACCTAACTGTAAAGCTAGATACTACTAATATAAAACTAGAGGAAAATAGGCTGGACACTCTGACAGAAATCACAGCAAGACCTTTTGGGGTCTATCTCCTAGTCAGAGACAGATAAAAATAAAGAAATGGGACCTAATGTAAAAGCTTTGCACAGCAAAGGAAACTATAAGTAAAACAAAAAGAAAACCTCCAGAATGGGAGAAGATACTTGCAAATGATGCTACCAATTAGAGATTGATTTCCAAATATACACACAGCTAAATTTAAAAAAAAAAAAAACAACCCCCAAACAGTCCAGTTAAAAAAAAAAAAAAAAAAAGGATGAAAACCTAAACAGACAATTCTCCAAAAAAAGACATAAAGATGGTCAAGAGGCACACGAAAAGATGCTCAACATTGCTGATTATTAGAGAAATGCAAATCAAAACTACAATGAGGTATCACCTCAACCTGTCAGAATGGCCCTCATGAAAAGTCTACAAATAATAAATGGCAGAAATGGTGTGCAGAAAACAGAACCAGTCTACACTGTTGGTGGGAATGTAAATTGGTGTAGCTACAGTAGAGAACAGTACGGTGGTCCCTTAAAATGCTAAAAACAGAGCTACCATACAATCCTGCAGTTCCACTCCTGGGCATATATCCAGAGAAAACCAACTTCAGAATGATACATGCCCTGGTGGCTCAGAGGTTAAAGCGTCTGCCTGCAATGTGGGAGACCTGGGTTTGATCCCTGGGTCGGGAAGAACCCCTGGAGAAGGAAATGGCACCCCACTCCAGTATTCTTGCCTGGAGAATCCCATGGATGGAGGAGCCTGGTGGGCTACAGTCCACGGGGTTGCAGAGTTGGACGCGACTGAGCAACTTCACTCACTCACTCACCCAAGTGTTCACTGCAGCACTATTTATAATAGCCAAGACGGAAGCAACCTAAATGTCCACTGACAGATAAATGGATAAAGAAGATGTGTACATATATACAATGGAATATTACTCAGCCATAAAAAAGAATGAAATTCACAGCAACATGGATAGACCTAGAGACTGGCATAGTAAGTTAAGTAAATCAGAGAAAAACAAGTGTCATATGATACCCCTTATATGTGGAATCTTAAAAAAATGATACAAATGAACTTACCTATGAAACAGTATAAATTAGGAGTTTGGGATTAACATATACACTCCACTAGATACAAAACAGACAACCAACAAGGATCTGCTGTATAGCACAGGGAGCTCTACTCAGTACTTTAATAACCTATAAAAGAAAAGAATCTGATTGTGTGTGTGTGTGTGTGTGTGTGTGTGTGTGTGTGTGTAACTGCAAAAAAAGACTATCTTCTCTTTGAACAGTCTTCATTCTGTCTCCTGAGCTCTGGGCCTTAGGCTGGGAAGTTTGCTCATAAAAGGAAAATTTGCCATGTGACTGTTAGGGTTTTTAATCCTGCCCTATTAAAATATGTTTAAAATGTGTTTTAGTAAATTTGCACACAGATGAAAAGATACATAAAAACAAAAATTTATCTGCACACAGATAAATTATTTGCACACTGAATAATTAAAAAGATTGGAGGCATGCTTAGTAATTGATGTGGGTGGAGCTTTTTGTTTTAAAAAGGTACTGTCTCCCCCACCCTGGGGCAATGGGAGTGGCCTGACTTACATGGTGGCACCTGAATTCCGCTTTCATCTTCTTTGTACAAATGACAGGAAAGCAGAGCGAGCTCAGCTGGCTCCTCCTGCTGGTGCCAGGAGTTAAAGGGACTCAGGAAACAGGAACGGGACCAGGGTCGGGGTGCCCAGACCCCAGGCTGCGACTCTTCAGTGTGCCGTGAAGAAAGACTCCTGCTCGCAATACACTGAACTCGTAGGCGATTTATTGCTTTAAGTAACTAAACAAGAAAGAGGAGAGACAGGCTGCTGGTCACGGCGGCCCGCACTCTCTCCAGGCTTTGCAGCTGCATCTACTTAAAGCCTCCACAGTATTTTCTGGACGACATAAACACGTCATAACACACGTGGGAACCAACTTGGCCAAGGACACACTGATTAAAGTAACACACAACAGAGGCTCCCCACCAGTCAGTTGGCCCTGAAATAACAGAAAGAAGGTGTTCCTAGGATGTGCTGAATACAAAACCTTAAATGTTTTTTTTGGCAGTAATACTGACACAGAATACTTTCGCGGACATTCTGCAGAAGCGGGTACACGCACAGAATTCCCTCTGCGTTTCCAGATCACCAGTATCTATGTGAACACTCGGAGGAAAGCCAGGAGGTGGGGCGCCTCCCCTCGCGCCGCCGTGTTCTCCGCCACAGCAGCAGGTCCAGGGGCTAGAGAAAAGCAGCGGACGGGCTCGAGGGCGTTGCAAGCACCCAGCAGCTGCAGCAACAGCAGGGGCCAGGCCTCCGCGTCTGGGGCGGGGGTGGGGGCGACGACCACCTGGACTGGCAGCCAGGCTTGCCCCGGGGTTTAGCCTGAGGGCCCCCTGGAGGCCCTGGGTGGGCACAGGCCCTGGGTGGCTCAGCCCCTCCCAGGAGCGGTAGGGTCGGTGCTGGACTCCCAGCCCCGAGATCTAGGAGCGACCCGCCCTAGGGTTTTAGCACGGGGGCCCAGAACACATTTCAAAAGGGTGTGCAGAAACCAACACTGCCGGGGAGCCAGCCCTCCTTGGAGGACTCATTAAGCTCACCAGGAGGGGTCAAGCCATGCCAAAGGCAACGCGCCACGCCAGGGCGCCCAAGCCCCCAGCGCGCCCGCGCAGGGAGGCTCAAGGGCGCTCAGCTGCCGCGGGCCCGGGAGCCACCCCGGCGGAAGCCCCCGCACCCACATCCTCTCCAGGCTCGGGGTCGGGGAGCCCCGCGCTGCCCCCCGCGGGGGCCGGGCTGGGGCCCGAGGGGCCGTTCTGCACAGCCTCGCCCTCCACACACGGCCGGCCGTCCGGACGCGGCTTCTCCGCAGGGCCCTCCGCCTGGCTGGGGGCCGCGCCCTCGGTGGAGGCCCAGTCCTCCTGCCCGGGCACACGGGCCTCCGCGTCTCCCGCTCTGGGAAGCTGGTCTTCTGGGTTCTTCTCGCTTTCTTCTGCTTGCCGCTTGCTCCTGGCACAGAGTTTCCCTCTGGATTTCCTCGTCGGCCTGTTACGCATCTCGTCTCGGGAGAATCGCCACTGAAACTGGAGATCGGGGGAGATGGGAGATAAATACATTTAGCTTCCGTGACCCCGGAGCGTCCCTGGACACGTGCTCTGCGTTCACAACCACAGCCCAAACCTCGCACCCACTGGAGCCTGCAGTTCCTGCCACGGCGTGGACTCTAGGGGTGAATTTCTGGGGAGAGGGCCCCATACCAAAGGCCTGGGAGGGGAGGTGCTGAAATCTTGTCATCTGGAGAACCATGAGGGGTGAGCACATACGGGCCTGCTCTTCCTGAGGATATCACCCGGGTCAGAACCTGGGCACTCAGGTCCCGTTGCAGGACTGGCAGGCCCTGCCAGCTGTGCCCTGCTCTGCTAGAGAGCCCTCCCAAAGCCTTCACTCCCTTCTGGGGCAAGCTACGCCCATTGGCCAGGCCTTGTGGGGACAACGGCCCATCCTCCTGGTCCCCCCAGCACCGGTCAGGCCACTGCTGTTGCCGAGTGGGAGCCCAGCATGTCCCTCGGCCGGTCCCCCTCCCCCACCGGCGTTCCCACGGCACTCTCCCTGAAACCTCATCCAAACCCATCCCAGCTGCCGCTTCCCAGGGAGCCCCAGGCTGCGCTCCCCTGTGGGCAGGGGAGTCCAGACCGGACAGGACCAAGGGCACAGGCAGTGTCAGAGCAGGACAAGGACGGGGTCACAGGGACGCCGCGGAGGGGCCGCCCATGCAGAGTCCACCCAGCTCCGCCCGCGTTCTGATCTCTGCGACGGGGGGAGCTTCTCTAACTTAAATCGGGGTGGCAACTCTATCTGTGCAGCGTCAGAGAACGACTTTAGGTTCTTCTGGCCACGTGCTCTCTGTTGCAGCCTCTCAACGTTGCTGCTGCTAAGTCGCTTCCCCATAAACGGCAGCCCACCAGGCTCCCCCGGCCCTGGGATTCTCCAGGCAAGAACACTGGGTGGCCATTTCCTTCTCCAATGCCTGAAAGTGAAAAGCGAAAGTGAAGTCGCTCAGTCGTGTCCGACCCTTCCCGACCCCACAGACTGCAGCCCACCAGGCTCCTCTGTCCATCGGTTCTCCAGGCAAGAGTACTGGAGTGGGGTGCCACTGCCTTCTCCACTTGACTCTGCTATTGTAGCGCAAAAGCAGTCCAGGTAATAATTTATAAATGGGCGTCACCGTGTTCCAATAAAAGTTTATCGGCCAAGTCAGGCAGTGTGCCGGCCCCTTTCGGCCCGAGCCGCAGTGAGCCAAGCGCTGCCGTAGAAGGTGTGCATGTCCTTTCGATGGTGCGACCATCCACGTGACAGGCTTAGCGCTGCATCCAGCACGTGATGTACCGGTGTGCTCCCCGCGACTGACGCTGGATGTCCGTTCAGGGCGTCAGGGCCGCCACCGGTCCTCGGCTCCGGCACCCCCGGGATACAGCAGGGAGCCTGGCGCGGAGAGGATGCTCAGCGCTCTTTGTGAGACGGCTGAATGGGAGGACGCAGCGCCGGCCGAGCTGGCTGCCCTGCGCGTCGGGGGAAGCCAGTCCTCTAATTTTAAGAGTCAAAACACCCTAGGGCTTAGCGAGGAGGCGCGGGCGCATCCCCACATCAGGTCTGGCCGAGCTCCAGAAAGAGAGATTAATCTGGGCAGGAAAGAGGAGGAAAACGTCCAAGTCCTGCTGAGCTGCTGACAGCAGGAGCCGCTCTGGAGGCAGGCGGTTTGGGAACCTGTGCACTCGGGATACGTCCGGGCACAGGCGCTGGGGCAGACACGGAGGCGTGAAAGGCGCCGAAGGAAGGCGGAGACGTGGGTCCCTGTGTTCACAAGAGAGGCACACGCTCTGCAAAGGGCTTAGCGGGGACTGCGGCCTTCCCCGCGCCCCAGAGCTCCGCCGGCAGGGTGGGGGGGGCAGTGTCCTCTCTGCAGGCTGTGCCCGCGGGCGCCGCAGCCACAGGGTCCTGGGGACGGGCCAGCCCCGGAGGCCCCGCTGGAGACCCGGGTTTTCTGCGGAAGGGAACCAAGGGACCTCGGACCCCGGGGGCCTGGACCCTGGGGGACAGCCTCAGCCACCCCACCCGCGGACACGCGGCTCCACTTGAAGTTGCACGTCTTTCTTTAGATCACTTCTTTCCAAGTGAGTCGCAGACACTGGTGTCACCAAATACGGACTTGGAGCTAAGTCCTTCTGCGACTGAAAGAGAAGGCAGCCTTCCGTCTGAGTGACTTCCGGTGAGGTTACACGCCGGCAGCTGTACCATCCAGGGAAAACCATTTCCTAAGGCTCTACCACGTTGCAGATATATCTGGGTGCTTTGCCAGAAAGAAGCAAAAATGTGCTGCGTATATTCTTTAAAATCTGCCACCTCTGTGGCGTTCTTAGCAGGAGAGGTCTTCCTACCCAAATAAGACATCTGCCTGGAGGCATTCAGGGCTCTGAGACGAACACATCCTGGGGTGAGTGCGCTGACCCCCTTTTGAACAAGACCAGCAAATCTGGATATTCCATCAACGGAGAGGAAAAGCAGTGAAGTGTGTATGCTGAGGCTGTGTGTGTTAGGCGCTCAGCTGTGTCCAACTCTGCAACTCCATGGAATGTAGCCCGCCAGGCTCCTTGGTCCATGGGATTCTCCAGGCAAGAAGACTGAAGTGGGTTGCCATTCGCTTTACCAGGGGATCTTCTCGACCCAGGGATCGAACGTGGGTCTCCTGCATTGCAGGCAAATTATTTACCATCTGAGCCACCAAGATCTGAGGTTAGGATTTAACATTTATCTGGTCCTCCCCACCTGCCAGCCCTGCAAATCCCAACCGAGTTCACTGACAATATTGGCTGGGGCTCCTCCAGACACTCCTTTTGGGGGTTTCTCTCGTACAGTGACTGATAGACTGCCCTCAGGTTGGGGGGTAGCTTGAGTTTCTCCCACCCAAGCCACAAGCTTTCAACAGTGGACCCCCTCCGCAGCTGGAGTGGTCCCCCAGATCCCACCCTGAAGGTGCCCACTTCGGCCGAGACTGCAGCAGGCATCTTGGGGCCCCATGACCACCATGCAGGACCAGGACCTCTGACCTCAGCACGGACTGACCCTGCACGGCTCCTGGGTACCAGGCGGTCCTCGTTCACCACTGCTGCCTCGAGTGCGGCTGTGTTTTACTTCCAGCCCACATGGAAGAGTTTTTTTTTAATGGATGCCTCCAAATAGTCAGACTCTCCTCATTCTGCGTGGTTTTCCAAAAAGGCCAGTTAAGCTGGCCTATACAGCAAGCTGAGAGCCAGTCAGCTCCAAGAGATGTTGGAGGAAGTTGTGCTTTTGTCAAAACAAAACTGGTGAGACTGCGTAGGCTGAAAGGCCCCAAATAAGACAACACAGCCCCACAGGTAGCGTGCTGGCTAAGACCCCGGTTCAGACCCCGGTTCTGGCATTTGGTAGCTGTCTATCCTTAGGCAAGGGAGTAATCTCCAGAAGAGCTGCCCTCACCCCGGGGCTGGGTGCACAGCCCCGGTGACCCCGCAGAGGGGTGAGTCACCCCCGGGGACCCACTCAGCCCCCAGTGGGTGGTGGGTTGGGGACCCACTCACCCTGCAGTGGCTGGTGGGTTGGGGACCCACTCACCCTGCAGTGGCTGGTGGGTTGGGGACCCACTCACCCGCAGTGGCTGGTGGGTTGGGGACCCACTCACCTGCAGTGGGGTGTGGGGGGCCCGCTGGCCCATTCCCAGTGTCCCCCGCAGGCGGCTGGTGCACCTGACTTTGCCCATCCCCCTGGGCCAGAGTCCACCCCAGACCCTGGCTCTTTTCTTCTTAAATTATTCATGCATTTATCTGGCTGCGCCAGGTCTCTGCCACGGCACGCAGGATCTCTTAGCTGCGGCAGACCCTGGCGAGTCTCTAATGCGAACCCCATGCCCTTGCAGAGGCTGCTCTTGCTAAATGAACAGCAGACGCGTGGTTCCCTGTACATCCGGCCGGGTCTGGATTCCTGCAGAGGATCACGCTGCACCGCCCTCCTGATACAACAGGACCAAGGACACAGCCGGGCCAGGCCTGCGGGGGGGAGGGGGGCGGCGCTCTGCTCCCTCTCTCCAGGCCGGGGGATTTGAGACTGTCCACGCCAGGCTGGATGGGAATGACTCCGACCCATGTTTTCCTGTTCTTTGGAAAACTCTGCCAAGCCAAATGCCTTCAAGGATGGCACCATTCTCTCTGTCTTTAGATGGAGGGTGGTGATGTCACCGACTCCCCAAGCTCCTGGGGGTCCCCAGCCCACCACAGCTGGGGGCCGCAGCCGGGTCACCTGGAGGCTGTGCCTGGAGTCTTCCCCTTCCCCCCGCTCCTTTGCAGGGAGCACTCTCACAAAGCAGGGAAGTAGCCGTGGCTGAAACTCAGGGTCTCTCGAATCTAAAAGCTAAATGTTCTGAGTGTCCCACGCTGTGACAAGGTTTCCCTTCCCCTGAATCCCCAAAGCAGTGCTCTCACTAGGAACTGTTCGTACCATTTTATGATGACCATGTACTGGTTCAGAGAGGTGAAATAACCCTCCCAAGGTCACACAGCTAGAAAACAGCAGAGCTGAAGTTCAAACACAGGTTTCTCTGACTCTACACTAATCTTTCTGCACCTTCTTGGTGGGTGAAAGGTTTCAGACTCACATTCTGGAAGGAAGGGAATCCTGGAAGCCAGGGGAGACGCCACGCGTCTTTGGAATAGCTTGGCCCGCTTGTGCGTGCCTCAGCTTTCAGACTTCATGACCTCAGGACAGAATCTGCTAGATCAAGGCTTAATGCATGAAACCAAGTGGTCAGCTAATGGAAGTACAGATTTAACTGCCATGAAAGATGCTTCGGTGTGTCTGATTAAAAAAAAAAAATCTACATTGAACATACCCTGACAGGCCTATTTTTAAAAAATCAATAATGATAAAATTTGAATGGAGATCCACATGGTGAGCCTGGAAAGGGGCCCTAAACTATTCAGCTGAGACACTGGCTCTCAGACTTGGTGGGCGTTCAGGATCACACAGGGCCCCCCTCCTATCCCAGGGTTTCTGATCAGGGGGCTTGGGGAGGGAACAGAGGCTGGCACTTCACACAAGCTCCCTGGTGATGCCAATTCTGCAGGTTCATGGGCTACAGTGTGAGAACGCACAGCTGAGACCACCACCACTTCACTGTGGGAAACAGCCTCCCCCCAAACCCTCCACGCCCCCCATCAACCCCAGCCCGGCATCCGTGGGAGGGCCTCCTCTACCACCAGCCTCATCCGCAGGTCCCCTGACTGCTGTGCTCGGGAGAGTCACAGTCTTGAAGGAACAACAAAATGACGATTGGCCCCTGGACCACGTGGGTCCCCTTAAACACAGGTGGCTCGCAGCAGTAAGAACTACAGTGCGGCAAGGTCAGTGGTTGCTTCCATCCTTGGGTTCAGGGAACCTCGGATACGGGAGGCTCACTCTGAATTACACTCGGATTAACCCCCGCGATGTCCAAGGGTGGGTGGTGTGTATTTCCGACCCTGAGACGGGAGAGCTTGCCGTGGGGAGGCTCTGAGCAGAGGTTGGTGGCATCCACACCCAGAGGCAGGCCACCAGGCTGGAGGACGCGGCACGTCCTGAGCGGTTCCAATGTGAGTCTCTCAACACAAGAGAGCAGCCGCTGCAGGTGCAGCAGGTTGGACGGGCCTTCCCAGGCCAGAGCACGAATGGGGTGAGGGTGTGCGGCCAGCGCGGAAACCGAGAAAACCCTGACTAGCCGTCCGTGCCAGAAATAAGTGCAGAGAAGGGAAAGTCCTCTTTACAGCGGTGCATGTGTGTCCAGAGTTCCACATCAGCGGGGCTCGTGGATTGAATTCGCACGTTTTAAAACCTGTCTGTATCTGCCTCCACTTCGGTAGCTTAGCTGAAGACAGATGTCTCCTGGGTCGCAAAAAGCACCTCTTACCTTCAAATGAAGTTAATATTTGCTCTGAAAGCCACACTCACAGATGAACAAAGAGGTTTCTTTCAAATACTGAAAGTCCTGTTTGGAGAATTTTGTCCTCTTGGCTGATTAAACGAGGACTAAATACGCTGCATCCCTGACGTCTGAATTCTGCACTCTTTCCTTAAACGTCAGTGCGAGACACACCACGCACGTCCTGGGCTCTGCAGTTTGATTGTTCATTCGCTGGTTCAACAAGCATTTGCTGAGTACTAACTAAAAGCCTGCTTATTTAACCTATATGCAGAGTACATCATGAGAAACACTTGGCTGGAAGAAGCACAAGCTGGAATCAAGATTGCTGGGAGAAATATCAATACGGTAAAGCGTCTGCCTGCAATGCAGGAGACCCGGGTTCAATTCCTTGGTCGGGAAGATCCCCTGGAGAAGAATATGGCAATCCACTCCAGCACTCTTGCCTGGAAAATCCCATGGACGGAGGAGCCTTGATAGGCTACAGTTCATGGGGTCGCAAAGAGTCGGACATGACTGAGCGACTTCACTCACTCACTCAGATATGCAGATGACACCACCCTTATGGCAGAAAGTGAGGAGGAACTAAAAAGTCTCTTGATGAAAGTGAAAGAGGAGAGTGAAAAAGTTGGCTTAAAGCTCAACATTCAGAAAATGAAGATCATGGCATCTTGTCCCATCACTTCATGGGAAATAGATGGGGAAACAGTGGAAACAGTGTCAGACTTTATTTTTTTGGGCTCCAAAATCACTGCAGATGGTGATTGCAGCCATGAAATTAAAAGACGCTTACTCCTTGGAAGGAAAGTTATGACCAACCTAGACAGCATATTGAAAAGCAGAGATGTTACTTTGCCAACAAAGGTCCATCTAGTCAAGGCTATGGTTTTTCCAGTAGTCATGTATGGATGTGAGAGTTGGACTATGAAGAAAGCTGAGCACCGAAGAATTGATGGTTTTGAACTGTGATGTTGGAGAAGACTCTTGAGAGTCCCTTGGACTGCAAGGAGATCCAACCAGTCCATCCTAAAAGAGATTAGTCCTGGGTGTTCATTGGAAGGACGGATGCTAAAGCTGAAAATCCAGTACTTTGGCCACCTCATGTGAAGAGTTGACTCATTGGAAAAGACCCTGATGCTGGGAGGGATTGGGGGCAGGAGGAGAAGGGGATGACAGAGGATGAGATGGCTGGATGGCATCACTGATTCGATGGACATGAATTTGAGTGAACTCCGGGAGCTGGTGATGGACAGGGAGGCCTGGCGCGTGCTGTGATTCATGGGGTTGCGAAGAGTTGGACACGACTGAGCGACTGAACTGAACTGAACTGAA
>SJXP01003203.1:28567-52936 GCA_006408505.1 Damaliscus lunatus
CCATGAAGTGATGGGACCGGATGCCATGATCTTCGTTTTCTGAATGTTGAGCTTTAAGCCAACTTTTTCGCTCTCCTCTTTCACTTTCATCAAGAGGCTTTTTAGTTCATCTTCACTTTCTGCTATAAGGGTGGTGTCATCTGCATATCTGAGGTTATCGATATTTCTCCCGGCAATCTTGATTCCAGCTTGTGCTTCTTCCGGCCCAACATTTCTCATGATGTACTCTGCATATGAGTTAAATAATCAGGGTGACAATATACAGCCTTGACGTACTCCTTTTCCTATTTGGAACCAGTCTGTTGTTCCATGTCCAGTTCTAACTGTTGCTTCCTGACCTGCATATAGGTTTCTCAAGAGGCAGGTCAGGTGGTCTGGTATTCCCATCTCTTTCAGAATTTTCCACAGGACTGGAAAAGGTCAGTTTTCATTCCAATCCCAAAGAAAGGCAATGCCAAAGAATGCTCAAACTACTGCACAATGGCACTCATCTCACACGCTAGTGAAGTAATCCTCAAAATTCTCCAAGCCAGGCTTCAGCAATACATGAACTGTGAACTTTCAGAAGTTCAAGCTGGTTTTAGAAAAGGCAGAGGAACCAGAGGTCAAATTGCCAACATTCACTGGATCATGGAAAAAGCAAGAGAGTTCTAGAAAAACGTCTATTTCTGCTTTACTGACTATGCCAAAGCCTTTGACTGTGTGGTTCACAATAAACGGGAAGATTCTGAAAGAGGTGGGTCTGGTAAGATCTTTCTATTGTTAAGTTCTAACCCTGGTCTCCTAAAATGTAAATTGTGGGAGTGGGTGTGGTAAAATTTTCACAACCTTGAGACATTTTCTTGCTTTACTGTAATAACTAACTAAAAAAGTATATAGCTCCCTTGCTAACACTGGCAAGGGGAGCACTCTCTGTCCCCCTTCTGATGTTTATGTTAGAAGCTTCCTTCTGTCCCTTTTCTTACTTTTATAATAAGACTGCTACACAAAAGCTCTTGAGTGATCACGCCTGGTTCCTGGTCCCAAGGGTAAATCTTCTTCGGAGACCATGAATCCGACATCGTTCACCATAAGCTATCAGTTCTATTTTTTCCCCATTTGGAGGCCTCGTTTCCAGAACGTTCTGTGCCCTTGCTCCAACTGGCGTGGATGCTTCTCTGGCCCGGGTTCTCCCTCCACTCTGTCTAGGGAGGATGTCTTCTCCTTCTGGGTGTCCCCCTCATTTTGCTGGAGCGCATCCTCTGGTGGCTCCCTAGGAAACAGTGACCTGGAAGTTACTTGCATCCCTGCATTCCTACAAGTGTCTTTCTCTTCACCTTTAACTAACCGTCTGGGTAAAGAAGTCTAGACTGTGATCGCTTTTTCCGTCAATACTTTCCAAGCATCCCTCCACTAGCTTCTCTCTGTCAGCACTGCTATTGTGATACCTGTGTAATTATTCAAGCTCTGAGTGTAGCTTGCTGTGCTGCATTGGAACATTTTAGGATGTTTTTCCCCATGAAGTTCCAGAATTCACAATATAGCCTTCATGTGGCTGCTTTGTTTTTCTTTTTTACTCAAAGGGTGTACACTCAATAGCTTTGCCCTCCAAGGATCCCTGTCCTTCAGCTCTGAAAAGTATTCTTTTTTCTTTTCTTTGATAATTTTGCTCTCCTCCATTTCTGTCTTTTTTCTTTTCGGACTTCCTGTTAGTCAAAACGTAGGACTGATGTTTTAATTTTATGACCTTCCCCCCTGTTGTTTTCTTATTCTCGTCCCTGGTGGCTCAGATGGTAAAGAATCTGCCTGCAATTCGGGAGACCGGGGTTCAATCCCTGGGTCAGGAAGATCCCCTGGAGCAGGAAATGGCAACCCACTCCAGTATTCTGGCCTGGGTAATTCCATGGATGGAGGAGCCTGGTGGGCTGTAGTCCATGGGGTCACAAAGAGTCAGACATGACCGAACGACTTCTCTTTCTTTTTCATTTTGCCTTCTTAAAAATGCCCTTTGTCTGACTCCCATGGATGGTGTCTACAGTTACTGGGCCACTTGAGGCACAGGTGGGAGCCAGGGATCTCAGCACACTGTGTGTGGACTTCACCCCGATGCCCTCCTCCAGCTCTGCAGCTCACCCCACCACCCTGCAGGGGCTCAGGCTTCCAAGGGCAGTGCTTTCCTCACAGTCCCTTCCTCTTCCAGGTGCAGCTTCCACCACTGTGCTAAATCAATCAGCTTTCCTCCATGCACCTGCCATCTTTTAGAAATCTGCTGACATCACACAGCTTCCTCTTTCTCTTCTTCAGTCTTTCTGTTCTTATGGGCATCCATCCATCCATCCATCCGCCTGTCTACACCTCTATGTATGCGTCTGTCTGTCCATCCATCCATCCATGCACCTGTATACACCTCTATGTATGCGTCTGTCTGTCCTTCCATCCACCTGTCTACACCTCTATGTATCCATCTATCCATCCATCCACCCACTGTCTACACCTCTATGTATGCGTCTGTCTGTCCTTCCATCCACCTGTCTACACCTCTATGTATGTGTCTGTTTGTCCTTCCACCGACCTGTCTACAACTCTATGTATCCATCTATCCATCCATCCATCCACGTGTCTATACCTCTATGTATATGTCTGTCTGTCCTTCCACCCACCTGTCTACACCTCTATGTATGCGTCTGTCTGTCCATCCATCCACCTGTCTACACCTCTATGTATGCGTCTGTCTGTCCTTCCATCCACCTGTCTACACCTCTATGTATGCGTCTGTCTGTCCTTCCATCCACCTGTCTACACCTCTATGTATGCGTCTGTCTGTCCTTCCATCCACCTGTCTACACCTCTATGTATGCGTCTGTCTGTCCTTCCATCCACCTGTCTACACCTCTATGTATGCGTCTGTCTGTCCTTCCATCCACCTGTCTACACCTCTATGTATGCGTCTGTCTGTCCTTCCATCCACCTGTCTACACCTCTATGTATGCGTCTGTCTGTCCTTCCATCCACCTGTCTACACCTCTATGTATGCGTCTGTCTGTCCTTCCATCCACCTGTCTACACCTCTATGTATGCGTCTGTCTGTCCTTCCATCCACCTGTCTACACCTCTATGTATGCGTCTGTCTGTCCTTCCATCCACCTGTCTACACCTCTATGTATGCGTCTGTCTGTCCTTCCATCCACCTGTCTACACCTCTATGTATGCGTCTGTCTGTCCTTCCATCCACCTGTCTACACCTCTATGTATGCGTCTGTCTGTCCTTCCATCCACCTGTCTACACCTCTATGTATGCGTCTGTCTGTCCTTCCATCCACCTGTCTACACCTCTATGTATGCGTCTGTCTGTCCTTCCATCCACCTGTCTACACCTCTATGTATGCGTCTGTCTGTCCTTCCATCCACCTGTCTACACCTCTATGTATGCGTCTGTCTGTCCTTCCATCCACCTGTCTACACCTCTATGTATGCGTCTGTCTGTCCTTCCATCCACCTGTCTACACCTCTATGTATGCGTCTGTCTGTCCTTCCATCCACCTGTCTACACCTCTATGTATGCGTCTGTCTGTCCTTCCATCCACCTGTCTACACCTCTATCTATGTATGTGTGTATATATATGTCCATCCGTCCATCCACCTACCTACCTGCCTATGTCTCTATCCATCGAGCTGCCTACCATCTATAGTCAGTTTTCATTATTTGTGGGAATTATGTACTACAGTGTCACCACAAACATTGAATTAACAGATACTGAGCCTGGGGAAATACAGGGTTAGCTTCCTGTGAACCTCTGGTCAGAGTTTTTGTCACATGATTAGCACATAACTTTGTTTAATGAGAGTTTCTGTTTAAAGACACCTGGGTTTAGTATATATCGTGGATTCATTAATACTGAACCTCACGCCAGCAGCACCGTAACTCACTCATAATCAAAGCTCCTAACACGTGCACTCGCTCTGTCAGGCCCATGCCCGCTTTCCTGCGCTTAGCGCCGCAGCACCACGCTTGAGGACCACTGGGAACAGTGACGTCCCAACAAAGAGCACAAGCACGCGAAAACGTGGCCCTAAGTGAACTGCACTTAGGGCAGCATGAGAGCTTCTGAGCCGGGAACACGTGCATTTGCCACATAATTGTGCTGGAGAGACTCTGGAGAGCCCCCTGGAGACCAAGGAGATCCCACCAGTCCATCCTAAAGGAGATCAGCCCTGGGTGTTCATTGGAAGGACTGATGCTGAAGCTGAAGCTCCAATACTTTGGCCACCTGATGGGAAGAATGGACTCATCTGAAAAGCCCCTGATGCTGGGAAAGATTGAAGGCAGGAGGAGAAGGGGAGGACAGAGGATGAGATGGTTGGGTGGCATCACCAACACAATGGACACGAGTTTGGGTGGACTCCAGGAGCTGGTGGTGGACAGGGAGGCCTGGCGTGCTGCAGTCCATGGGGTCACAGAGTCGGACACGGCTGAGCGGCTGAACAGCCACAACAAAGCACACATCTGCAAGCGACTGCGGAAGCACTGAGAGCGCTGGCTTAGGGGTCACAGGTAAGTTTGGGCAAATAGGACTTGCAAAAATGGAATCCATCAATAATCAGGAGTGACTCTTACATGCATCTATCTATTAAACATTCTCTTAGTATCAGTTCACTGGGATTTTTCAGAAGAAATAGATGCTGGTGTCCAATCCCTTACATTCAACACAATTTTATTATTTAAATTTTTAAAGGGCCCATTGGAAGCCATTTCTAAATAGGTTAGAATCCAGAAACCACAAAGTAAAAATAATAAATCTGGTGACATAAAGACTCCTTCACCATAACGAAAGGCAAGCTGCTGCTGCCGCCGACTCACTTCAGTTGTGCCCAACCCTGTGACCCCACAGACGGCGGCCCACCAGCTCCCCCGTCCCCGGGAGTCTCCAGGCAAGAACACTGGCTGCTGCTGCTGCTGAGTCGCTTCAGTCGTGCCCGACTCTGTGCGACCCCATAGACGGCAGCCCACCAGGCTCCCCCGTCCCTGGGAGTCTCCAGGCAAGAACACGGGAGCGGGCTGCCATTTCCTTCTCCAGTGCATGAAAGTGAAAAGTGAAAGTAAAGCTGCTCGGTCGTGCCGACTCTTAGCGACCCCATGCTCTGCAGCCCACCAGGCTCCTCTATGCAAAGTCAAAAGACAGATGACAAGATGGGAAAAGATTTGTAGCTCAAATTAAAGTCAAAGAAAGAGCTCCTAAAAACTGATGAGAAAAACATCCAGTAATCCAAATTTTAAGGTGGGATGAAGATGCAAAAATAGTCACAGAAAAGGAAATTCAAATGGTCGTGAAGAACAGGAAACTATGCCACATTCACAGTACGAGAAGTCCAAACCCAAACTGCCCTGAACTGTCATAGCTTCCCCTCTCATATTGGAATAATGCAAAAGTTTAACAAGTACTCAGCTGGCAAGGCTGTGGGGAGGCAGGGATCCTCACAGAGGCTGGCAGGAGGGCGGATTCAACCTCAGAGAGAACAGTCTGATGGCACTGTTCATTAGATCTGACGGCATCCAAGTTACAAATACATTTGCCCTTTGACCCAACAATCTCACTTCTGGTAACAGATCCCATATATAAACAACAACAAAGGGACAAAGGCGTTCACTGGAGAGCTGTCCGCAATTCCTGAGCCCTGAATGCCCCTGTGTCCACGCACGCTGGGCTTGTTAAATGAACTACGAAGGATCCACGTGATGGCTTGGGGGGGTGCGGTAATGGCTGTTTGAACCAAGGCAAGGACCGCAACGAGAGGGAACGATTCCTGTGGCAGAAAGCATAACACCCACACACTCCCTCCACTCATCTCCACATCCTAAACCCTGCGGCCTGGGAAGAGGCTGCGTTCTACGGTGCAGTAAAAGGGATCTGGCAGATTGATGAAGTTACGAATCACCTGATGGGGAGATTTACAAGGTGGGTTTGGTGTAATCAAATGGGTCCTTAGGGACTTCCCTAGTGGTCCAGGGGTTAAGACTCTGCGCTTCCACTTCAGGGGTCGCTGGTTCAATCCCTGGCTGGAGAACTAAGATCCCACATGATGCCACAAAAAAAAAAAAGGAGGATGGTCCTTAGAAGGGAGGCGGGAGGCGGGTCAGAGTCAGGGAAAGAGAGGGGAGCAGAGAGCAGAGGGCAGAGTGCCTGACCATGAGCGAGTTGGACTCTAGAAGTCGGAAGCAAGGAACAGACGGTCCCAGAAAGAGACCAGCCCTGCCCACCCCTCGATTATAATCCCTTAAGACACGTTCTGGATTTCTGGCCTCCAGAACTGTTAAGAGACTACATCTGTGTTGTCTTAACTTTGCAGTCACTTGTCACAGCGGCAGTAGAGCACCGATACACAGTCTAAAGCCAGGGAGAGGTCACGGTGAAAGCAAAGACTTGCAGGCCTTGGCCAGCCCAGGGCAGATGACAGCTCAGGAGGGGTGAGGGTGACAGGACTGGGTCTCCAGGGCAGGCGGAGCAGAAGCTGATAAAAAGGCACTGAACTGGGAGGAACTGGGCTAGAGGGCTGTCCGGGGTGGGAAATACATCTGAGAAGATAGATCCAGGAACTCCTCTGGCAGTCGCGTGGTAAAGACTCCATGCTTACACTGCAGGGAGAAAGGGTTTCACCCCTGGTCGGGAACTAAGATCTCACACGCCGTGCAGTGCAGGCAAAGGAAGAGAAGGAAGATCCCCAGCATCTACTGCCTTGAGAAGGGAAGCACTGTGGAGGCTGAAAAACCAGCTCGGGATGGACAGTGAGGTCTCGGGAGAGCGTGGCCAGGGTGCTTCGTGGGGCAGGAAGCAGCAGCCAGTGTGTGAAGATGTTCTCGGGAAATCTGGGCTTCCCTGTGACTTGGCCTGGGCTGAGCAGAGACTCTGGCCTCAACAGCACGTGGGTTAGGAAAGATCATGCCCTCAGGCGATGGGAAGCAGAGCTCCAAGGAGGGGGCAGGAGGGAAGGCCAACCTGGAAAGAGGCAATATTGCACCTCTCTTTATCAAATAGATGTATGCACGCATGCTGAGTTGCTTCAGTCGTGTCCGATTCTGGCAACCCCATGGACAGCAGCCCACCAGGCTCCTCTGTCCACGGGATTCTCCAGGCAAGAACACTGGAGTGGGCTGCCATTTCCTCCTCCCTATCAAATAGAAAGCGGGCGCTACTTAACCCTGGGGTGGTCCTGCGGGAAACTCCCTGTGTCCTTCAGCGTCCCCAGGGGCAAGGCTCTCCTGGGTACCACTGTTCACCAAGGAATCTCTGCATCCAGTCTGTCTGGCCCTGTGCCAGACATCTGGGGAGCGAAGCTGCGCCAGCCTCTTCCGCTGCTGCAGGGAATCCTAGCCCAGGGGGTGTGGAGGGCAGACACGTGGGCCCTCCCCAGAGGGGAGCCTCCAGGGTGTGCTGAGGAAGGGGAAGGAGGTCAGAAGGACTCCCTCTCTGGGGAAGGCCTGATCCCTCTGAGCCAGCAGCAGCTGCAGCGGGCCTGCCTCCCTGGCCCCCGTCCCTGCCAAGGCCTCTCCCGGGACCACGGCTGGCAGGGACCACTGCTTCTGCCAGCCGATGCTGGGGCCTGCTGGAGACGCCGTTTCCCTCTTTGTTTTACACACAATGCCCCAGAAACAACATTTTGCTGATATGTAATTAGGCCAACATAATAGAGTCTAAGAAAGCTGGCGGTCTCATTTTCGACAACTTTGGCTTTCATAACGTTCAAAGAGAATACGTTGAAAAAAAAAAAGGAAAGAAGGAAAGAAAGCCTAGCTCTCAGATGCAGAAAAGGGGGCAGATGAAATAAATGCACACAATGTGTGGAAGGCTTCCTTCCTGGGACTCCTTACCCACCCCTGCTGGTTCGCTCACATCTCACCCTGATTTTCTCTACCATGCAAGAAAAACAGCAAACTCGGTAGCCCTTTGAGAGCGCAACAGAATAGCAATAATGACTGTTATTATTATTTGAGACACATTGTTTGCAAAGAATGGCCTCAGTGATTACTTGCCTGCATCCAGGCCTCTGGACAAGGTACACATGCGGCAACTCCCGTAAAGGGTCCACCTCCCCGCCCCTTGAATCCAGGCCGGGCTTGGGACTTGCTCTGACCAACAGCAGATGGTAGACATGACCTCACGCTGCTCTCAGCCTGGGTGGCGAGGGAGCTTGCTGTTTCTACCTGCTCTCAGGGGACCGGGGACAAGCCCAGGCTGGCCTGCGGGAGGACGGGAGCCCTGAGGCCCAGGCAACCGGCAGATGGGAGAGATGCCGTCCTGGGCCAGCAGAGCCGCCGGTGGACCCTCCAGCAACGCAGAAGCAGAGTGAGGTCAGAGCAGCTCAGGCCAGATGAGCAGAAATCCCCGGCGGACCTGCCCACTCACTGCAACAGTAAACGCTGCTCATCTCAACTCGCCAAGCTTTGGGATGCTTCATTCCACAGCAGAAGTGAACACTGATCACGATCGTTTGAGAAAGAGCCAATTCCCCAGGCAGATCTTTGGGAGGAAAATCAGAGGGAAAGTCACCTCGTCGGACAACACCGCGTGCGAGAGAGACCGTAACAGCTACCGCTGGATGGAGCCGGGCTGGCTAACGTCTCACCTCGCTCAGAGCTGGCAGCATCTTACCCTTGTCTCCTCCATGGCAGACGCACGGGGACCCGGCCTGGCATGGCAGCCCCAAAGTCTCACTGGTGACAAGCGACCACGAGGCCGGGCACTGCCACCAGCAAGCTCTGGGAGGCAGAGATAAAACGCACACACAGGCAGACGCGCCAGCTCGAGATGCTGTCGGCTGCCTCCCACCACGCACGCCAGGCTGGCAGGGAGCCTGAACCTACTGGGCAAGGTAGCCCTCTCCTGGATTCCAGGCTGGGTGGGTGGCATGGGGAGAGGGGCTGGGGGCTGCATACGCCCACCAGAGCTGCCTGCCGGGCAGAGTGAGAACCAGGTCAGGTGTGTGACGACCAGGGCTCCCTGATTACACTGGAGATCCAACCCGTCCATCCTAAAGGAGATCAGCCCTGAATATCCATTGGAAGGATTGATGCTGAAGCTCCAATACTTTGGCCACCTGATGTGAAGAGCTGACTCACTGGAAAAGCCCCTGATGCTGGGAAAGACTGGGGGCAGGAGAAGAAGGGGAGGACAGAGGATGAGATGGCTGGATGGCATCACCAACTCAATGGACATGGGTTTGAGTAAACTCTGGGAGTTGGTGATGGACAGGGAGGCCTGGTGTGCTGCAGTCCAAGGGGTCACAGAGAGTTGGACACAACTGAGCAACTGAACTGCACTGACTGACGGTGGACGGGCCAAGGCTAAGGGGGCACGGCCGGGGCGGACCCTGACCGTCAGGGGGCAGGTGCTGCCGCTCCGAGCGCAAACTGTTACGCAGCTCAAAGCTGTCACAACCCACGGGCTGCTCCGCTGCCCGCGTCCTCCAGGAGTGCACATTTCATACACACACGCTGACTGCATCGGGGGTGAGCACATTCTCTCTGGCAGGCAGACTTGGAAACAGCTTTGTTTGATAACAATTACACAAGAAATATTTTCTCCATCCACAGGCTCGCCAAGTCCCTTCCACTTTCTGGGAGGAGTGAGAGGAAATTGGGCTTTCTGGGAGTAGCTGGGATTTGTCACTTTGTCTTTAGACATGAAGTCAATGAGGGATCGCGTTTTAAATCTTATTTTTCTACTGTATCTACAACCCAGAAAAGAGAGGATTTAAAAACAGCCTTCCCAAAGTATACAATGAAAAGGGATTTACTTTGGAGTTGGTGGTGGCGGTGGGGGGGGGAAGGGTGTCAGCTAAAACTCTCAAACTTAAAACTACATCCAAGTTATCACCAGCTCTCATTCCTGACTGCTGACCAATAATCACAAAACGCTGGCCCAGAGGATGTCCCTGAGCAAAGGCTGGTTCAAAACCCCAGCAGAGGCGGAGATGGAAGTTAAGGGCTACTCAACTGTCACCAGGCGGCCAGCAGCACCAGGGCTGGAAAGCACGGTCACTCCGAAAAGGAAGTCTCACTGTGCAACAGTCAAAACAATACATTTTCCCTCCCTGACTTTCTCCATCTGGTAAATTCAAGGGGCCACTTCGGCATTCAGTCAATATCCTCTCTGGTCAATAATTTCTCGGTGGTGACCCAATTGTCAGCCTCTTGTTGCCAGGGTTACTGGGATGATAACTGGAACCCATCTCCTTATCGTCCCCTCTTCCCTTAAGTCAAATTACGTTGCCCAAATCCTCAGCGTGTCCTCTGAGGACTCTGTTCCTGCTAGGGGGACATCTTCTAGGGCTTCCAAGGGGCTGGGAGACGCTGGTGGGAACATCCAGCCTTCAGGACATGTCAGAGCCCTGTCAGCCAGCTCCCAGGCTCCAGAGTCCTTCAGTTCTCTCTGGATTCCTCCCACACAGCCTGGAGATACCTGCACCAGAGCCCGTCACAGGAGCACTGCTGGTTTCCACCAGCATCTGGGTTGTGACCCATCAGAGGAGGAGCTGACTAAGAAAACCAAGGTCCAGAAAATAAACATGGTGTCAGAGAGACTGGCCAGCTCTGCCTGGGGTCCTGGAGGAAATCCCCCACTAGCCTCTGTCTCCTTACACTTCATCGTTTTGATCACTACTCAGCACCAATGAGTTTATCTACATATCACTGTCTCCTTTCCTGTAATGCATTCTCTGCCAAGGCAAGGGGTTTATCTTATTCCTGATGGATCCCAAGCAAGTAGGGAATTGTCTGGCACAGAATGGGTGAGTGAGTGAATGAGTGCACCTTTCCCAGCATTTCTGGGGTAGATCTGCCACCACTGTCTTATATGCGCAAAATCTTATCAAAATTGCTGTAAATCACATCCAATACTAACGAGACAGGAGTTTGCCATTAAAAATGGGAGTTAATCTGCCAGGGTGTTGTGACACCAACCTTCTAACCTTTCTGTACGTGGAAGTGGCAAGTATATTTGTGCATGAAAATTAAATGCAGAATCACGTTGGTCACCAACCACTAAGGCCACTGGATGCTTTAGCAAAGACTGGTAAATTATCAAACTGACCACACACAGCTCCACCCTGCCCAGCCTCTCTGGCCCTGCACGATGCGGGTGGTCCTACTAGGAGATAAGAGTCTAAGGGTCTTCGACTCAGTCTCGTGAATCTGAGCTTAGTTTTGAGACTTTCCTTGGAAATGCATAGGATATTAACAAATCAACAGGATATTAACAAATGAGACAAGTAAGCTAGCACCCTGGGGCTCTTGGGGGCCCTGTGACTGCCCTCCTCTGAAGAAGCCCAGGCTAGCCTACTAGACGTTAAGACCCACAGGGCCCTGCTGGCCCAGCCAACAGCCACCCAACTGTCAGACACATGAGTGAGGCCACCTGGATCCTCCCATCACCTGATTCAGAGCCCAGGACAGGTCCGCTAAGCTGCTCCAGAGCAGAAGAACTGCTCAGCAGACCCAAAGAATCATGAGTTCAATAAAAAGTTATCTGAAGAACACTCCATGGTACACAATTTACTTGTTAATTGATGGGCATCTGGAGTGTCTCTACTTTTTGGATACTGTGAATTAACGCCGCCAGGAAGATTCACGTATAGGCTTTTATGCAGACCTACATTTTCATTTCTCTTGAAAGTACGTCTTGGAGCAGAATCAAAAGGTCGGTCACATGGTAACGATGCTGAACATTTTGAGGAACTGTCCACGCATCACTTTTGCAATAAGAAAAAAATTATAAAACGGGGCCTCATTAGACTGGCTTCTGAGCCTTCTTGTCTAATTTGCCAAATGATGCCCCTTTCCACTGAGCTGAAGAGGATGTTTAAGAATTTTGCCTCAAAGAGGCCACTGGCTTAAAAGCAATAGTTGACCCATGCATCCTAGTTTACTAAAGCTGGAAGGGACCAGGGTGGTTCTCTGTCCAGTGGTTCCTGGTTGGGTTTTTAACATGCAGACCTCTAATCTCCACCCCCAGACCTCCCAACTCTGAGCTGCTGGGGCTGGTGCCTGGGAATGTGCATTCGTATCAAGGCCCCAGGTGATTCAGGAAGGTTACCCCCATCACCCCTGAGAGATGGTACCTGGGGTCAGCAGTGGCATGCCCCAGCCACTTCCACTGGCAGATGGCTCCACCAGAGTTCCCCAAGGGGACCCAGCTTTCCCCTTGCAGGCAAGGAAAACAGAGCCTGTCCCCTTATCAGAGGTTTGCCCTTCAAAGACGTGGTATCAGCTTCCTGACTCCCCGTGTTTCTTCCTCCTCCAACATAAACGTGCCCAACGTTTTCAACCATTTCCAGGAATGTCCCCCATCTCTGCCCACCCCCCATTCTGTCTGTGGTTCTTGGCAAACACAGCAGTGTGGTGGGCATACCCTCCCAGTCAGTCGGGAGCACAGCGCAGACCAGAGGATGAGAACCTCCCGCGTGCATTTCACAGCACGGTCAGTTGTCTTTAAACACAGCAGTGACCTCGTGTTGTTCCGTATCCATCCAACCAGTGTTGGATGAGAAGCTGTAACACAAAAGGAGTTAATTTGGATCCAGGGAACATGAATATTAGAAACAGCTAGTTCCTGACTCGAGGAGTTTGCAGAGCAATTAAAAAATAACTCTATGCCATGCGATCTATCAATCCCACTCCTGGGCATACAACCAGACAAAATTATAATTTGAAAAGATGCACGCATCCCAGTGTTCCCAGCAGAACTATTTACAATAACCAAGACACGGAAGCAACGTAAATGTCCACCCACAGATGAATGGATGAAGAAGATATGGCATCTATGCATATACGTGTATGCCACATTTTCACATACATAGACAGACACAATGGAATACTGCTCAGCCATGAAAAAGAATGGAATAATGCCATTTGCAGCTCACCATTTACCTGGGAAACTGAGGCAAAGCAAATGAAAAACCAGAACGTGGATGGATCTAGAAATTATCATCCTAAGTGAAGTCGGGCCACTGAGAAAGACACATGTATGACATCACTTGTATGTGGAATCTAAAATATGACAGAAATGAACTTATCTACGAAGCAGAAACAGACTCACAGACACGAGACCAGATTTGTGGTTCCCAAAGGGGCAAAATGGAGGTGGGTCAGGGGAGGGATGGATTAGGAGCTGGAATTAGCAGATGCAAACGGTCATATAGAGAACAGATGAACAACAAGGTCCTACTGTGCACCCCAGAGAACCACATTCAACACCCTATGATAAACCATAACGGGAGAGAGTATTTAAAAAGAATGCACATATGCCTATAACCGAAGCATTCTGCTGTCCGCCGGAAACTTATGCAATATTATAAATCAACTATGCTTCAATAAAACACATATTTTTTAAAAATTACATAACTCTGAAGGATGAAAGTGAAAGATGGAGAGTGAAAAAGTTGGCTTAAAGCTCAACATTCAGAAAACGAAGATCAAGGCATCTGGTCCCATCACTTCATGGCAAATAGATGGGGAAGCAGTGTCAGACTTTATTTTTTGGGGCTCCAAAATCACTGCAGATGGTGACTGCAGCCATGAAATTAAAAGACGCTTACTCTTTGGAAGGAAAGTTATGACCAACCTAGATAGCATATTGAAAAGCAGAGACATTACTTGGCCAACAAAGGTCTGTCTAGTCAAGGCTATGGTTTTTCCAGTGGTCATGTATGGATGTGAGAGTTGGACTATAAAGAAAGCTGAGCACTGAAGAATTGATGCTTTTGAACTGTGGTGTTGGAGAAGACTCTTGAGAGTCCATTAGACTGCAAGGAGGTTCAACCAGTCCATCCTAAAGGAGATCAGTCCTGGGTGTTCATTGGTAGAAAGAAAGAAAGTGAAAGTGAAGTCGCTCAGTCGTGTCTGACTCTTTGCGACCCCATGGACTGTAGCCTACCAGGCTCCTCTGTCCATGGGATTTTCCAGGCAATAGTACTGGAGTGGACTGCCATTTCCTTCTCCAGGGGATCTTCCCAACCCAGGGAGTGAACCCGGGTCTCCCGCATTGTAGACAGATGCTTTACCGTCTGAGCCACCTGCTTATGCTAAAGCTGAAACTCCAGTACTTTGGCCACCTCATGCGAAGAGTTGACTCATTGGAAAATACCCTTATGCTGGGAGGGATCGGGGGCAGGAGGAGAAGGGGATGACAGAGGATGAGATGGCTGGATGGCATCACTGACTCGATGCACATGAGTTTGGGTGAACTCCAGGAGTTGGTGACGGACAGGGAGGCCTGGCGTGCTGTGATTCATGGGGTCGCAAAGAGTCAGACATGACTGAGCAACTGAACTGAACTGAAAGGAAGGTGGAACATGGTAAGTGCCAAAAGGAAGGGAACACAAATCCAGCCCAGGACATCACAGATGATGTCACAAAGAGCACCAGGAAGAGCAAAGATCACAAAGGTGGAGACTGAGGTGCAGACGGGACTCGGCAGAGGGCAGGAGAGGACACAGATGGAGGGACTTAAGTAAGCAGGCAGGATCTGGAGAACCCCGCTGGGCCCCAGTTCAGAGCACTGGAGTACTGGAGGGGAGCAGTGGGCACACTCTTCACTTGCATTAAACTTATTCACTAGAACTGCTTGCTTTCAAATCAGGTATTCTCCATTCTGTATTGATTTTTTTTTTTTTTTTGCACTTACATACAATTGATTTTTTTCATACTTAAATGTATCCTATTGCATTTTATTGAACTGGCTTTGACCTAACATTGATAAACTAGTAGATGATGAGACTGGAAGGAGTTTAAGAAGTCAGGAAACTCTACTCAAAAATGAAGCTGGACTAGAGAAGTAGTTCGCAAGGTTTTTTGGTTTTGTTTCTTTCCTTTCTTCTTTTTTTTAAGAAGCAGTGAAAGAGTTTCCACAAAGGCCAATGAAATCTAATTTGGAAGCCCAACATGGAGAAGCAGATAGACGCAGAAAAAAGCAGCTCTGGGATCCACTGCTATGGGTAGGTTATCCAGAATCATGCCCACCCCTCACTCTCAAGGATTCCCGCAATTCTTCCCCCCAACTCCATGTGCAACGGAAACGGTTTTTTGTGGAGTCTGAGAGCATCTCATTTGAAAAGACCCTGATGCTGGGAAAGATGGAGGGCAGGAGAAGGAGATGACAGAGGATGAGATGGTTGGATGGACAGGGAGGCGAGCTGTGCTGCAGTTCATGGGGTCGCAAAGAGTCGGACACGATTGAGCAGCTGAACTGAGCTGAAGAGCACCTCTGTTCTTGGGATGCTGACGGCCGCCCTGTCTGCTCTACAGCCTCCCAGAGGTCCCCACCTTCTACACAGGACGCTGACCAAGATGTGGAAAGGGCAGGAGGCACAGGAGGGCAACCCGGGGCCCACGGAGGAAACCCTCCACCCAGTTAAAGGTGTTCTTACAGAGTGTAGCCCCTCAACCAGTTCGCTCCCCTCATAGACCTTTCCTTTTTATTTGGTTTTCCTAAAATTCTCGGCCAACTGGACTTAAAAAGAACAAATTCCAAGGAGTAGTGCTTAATGATCCCTTAGAAGAATGCTCGCCAACCGCTACGCTCACCAACCTCATGCACTAAGTTCTCAGAGAAGCATTTGCCCTGCGCTCACCTGTGGCTCCCAGGCTGGCTGCGCATTTAAAACATTCTCAGAAGGGCCACGAGGACTGTGTGAGAAAGCATACAGGCAGTTCTCGGAGCAAAGACCAGCCCTCGGCTGGCAGCCGGCAAGGAAGCAAGGCCTTCAGTCCTATAACCACCAGGAGCTGGATCTGGCCAGCAGCCTGGATGAGCCTGGGAGCAGATCCTTCCACCAGAGCCTCCAGTAAGGACCACAGCCTTGCCACCCACCGATTTCAAACTTATGAGACCTGAAGGAGCAGACCCAGTTGAGCTCATCTGGACTTCTGACTTCCAGAAATATACGACAATACAGTGCACGTGTGTGTGTGTTTAAAGATCTTCTAGAGTCATCTTCCCACCCTTCTAATTCCAAACACATCGAGAAAGCCTAAAGGTAAAGCCTTTCTTGATTTTCACATTGAGGGTCGCCTCCTTTTTATCATTCGGCAGCACGCACGGGATGGCTTAAAGCATACCACTTTTAAAAAACGCGCTTGTCCCATGATTCTGGAAATGGGATGATTTCTTTCCCTCTCCCTTCCTTTGCACCCAGGCTCTAAACTTGCTGTGTCCTGGGGTCTTCACCAAACCACACACTTGCCCCTCCACTCTCATCAGCCTTCAAAGGTTCCTGGTGATTTAGAGCCTCTCACCACCCCTCAGGAAACTTGACAAGGAAGAGAAGTTATTTTCGGGCATGGAAAGGCCAGGGGGTGGGCATTCATTTTTAATGACTGCACTTCCTCCCCTCGGTTAAAGAAATCAATCCTTCTGCCTGAATTTCCACCATTCATCACGTTTCACAGCAGCTGACACACAGTAGGAACTCAGTATTTATTTGTTGAATACAATTAAAAAGTCTAACTTAGAGTATAACTAAATTGTGAGCAGGAAGTGAAATATGGGAATCGGACAGCCAGGGCCATCTAGTTTATGGAAGAAAAAAGTGCAGATAGAGAGGAAAAGTCAGATTCTTCCTTTTAACCCCAACTCCGTAAGCTGCCACCAAGTCCAAGTTTAACTGTCTTCCTTAAAATACTCCTAGGAGCGTGCCTGCCTTCTGTTCCCACTCAGTGGCAAACCAGTGGCTTCCAAAGCCAATAGCCCAGGTCCCCAGCCCCTCCCCAGCCCCAGCTCATCATGGTCTTGAGAGTGGCTTGCATCTGGGACCCAACCCTGGCCAACAGGACCCAAGGGAAACTGCTTGGGAGTTCCTGGGAAAGGTCTTGCTTGCTAATAAAAAAGGGCGCATGGCAGGAAACGCCCTGTTCTTCCCCATCGGCGTCATGTTCCCATGAGATGCTCGGATCTGCTGCAGCTGCCTGGGGGTCAGGGTCGTGAGAGGAGACCTGGCAGGCATGTCAAGGAGCAGGATGCAGGAGGTGACGGCACCCATGTCCCTGGTGATGTCCCCAAGCCACCGAGACAGCTGACTCTGCAGTCACCGCCTTGCTCCAGACTTCCTGCCCAGGGAAACGCGATGACAGAGCCCGACCGTCCCAGCCACGGCCAGGCGGACATTCAGCGCAGACAGTGGAAAGCATCCTGAGTGTACTCGCAAAGAACACCCCTACTCTCTCACCTAGGGACCGCTCCCCCAGGCTTCTGTCTGCCTTCCTCTCCGTTTCTCCCAACACGCATCACTTCAGGGCCAGCAGGCTGGACACAGGGCTCTCTGATGAGAGATTCCCTCCTCGTCCCCTTCAGCCCACAAGCCCAGCGCTTGCCTGGACCATACAGCCATCCGCAGACTCTCCCCCCACAGACGCCCCGGCCAGTACACACCCCGGGGCTCCTTTGCAGGTCTGTCTGTGCGTGCTGCATCCATTTCCCAGGGCTGCTCTAACAAGGGACCACAGCCTTGGTGGCCGACAGCAACGGACACGTTTTGTCTCCCAGGGCTGGAGGCCAGCCGTTCACGGTCAGCAGCGGTGCTCGGAAGCACGGTGTCAGCAGGGCAACGCCCCTTCTGGAGGCTCCAGCGGGGAACTGTTTCCTGTTTCTCCCCTCTGCCGGTGGCCGGCTCCTTCCTGGGCTTGCGGCTGCGTCCCTGCGAGCTTCAAGGCCAGCATTTCAACTCTCTGAGCTCTCTTCACATCCCCTGACCCTCCTTCCCATTAGGAACCATGAGACTGGTTGTACGACCCAGCATATAATCCAGAATCACCCCCCACCCCAAGATCCTTAACTCTGATCACATCGGCAAAGACGCTTTTTCCAAATGAGGTTAACACGTACAGGTTCCAGAGCTTAGAGCCTGACACCCCTGGGGGGCATGGTCAGCCCACTACCCGTGTCTGCGTGTGCACACCCTCCCTGGGCACCTCGGGGAAGAGCTGCCTCTGGGAAAAGGAGCTAGAGAGCGGAGGGCCAGAGTCAGGAGGAAGGGTCCTCCTTTTTTTTTTTTTTTTTAATGTATAAGCTTTTGGAGTGCAAGAATTTTGTTTCAAATGATAAAGCCCATCATAACTTTATCTCACTTTGCACCACAATTCATATCATCACACGTATTTTTTAAACGGCACAGTCTATCTTAGGCTAGGTCCCGCAGAAGCAGACCCAAAAGTTACCTGCAAGTTCCTGCAAAGGCAAGGGTCCAGTGAGGGGGAAGGGAAGCTGATGAAGTCGAGCAAGGGGACAGCTGACGTGGCAGCCCCTGCACGGAAACAGCCTGACCCACGGGCGTCTCTGGGGGTACGCTGTGCTCAGAAGTGTCCCCCACGACGGGCAGCCAGGCTTTCATAGTCCTACCCTTCTTAGTGACGGACCTCTCCAGGTTTCAGACCCCTCCCCTCGGGGATGGACCACGCCAGGTGTCACACTCCTCTCCTTGGGGATGGACCACCCTGGGTTTCACACTCCCCACCTTGGGGATGGACCACCCAGGTGTCACGCTCCTCCCCTCGGGGATGGACCACCCTGGGTGTCAGACTCCTCCCCTTGGGGATGGACCACCCTGGGTTTCACGCTCCCCCGCTTGGGGATGGACCACCCCGGGTGTCACGCTCCCTGCCTTGGGGATGGACCACCCCAGGGGCATCTGAACCTCTAGGCACTGGTGGCTCCCCCTGCCCGAGCACCAGGCTTGGTACCCAGTGGCAAGTGGCAGGGAAGCACAAGCGAGACGGGATCCAGAGGAACACCGCCGCGTCCACTGTGTCTCCTAATGGGGACAAGAACGAACAGACGTGCTTTCTCCTCCGCTTCGCCCCTCGTCCCACCGGCAGGAAGCCCCTCCTAACGCCCCCGGCTCATCCACATCCTGACTGTGGCCACCTCGCTGGAGCCCACTGGGCCCAGGGGCCTTGGTCAGCTCGGCTCTGCCCGCGAACGTCTTGTTAGCAGGACACCACCCGGCCCGGAACGCCCTGCTGCATGTCTGCAGGAAGTCCCCTTCCCACCTGGAGGCTCCCCACAGGCTGGGGCCTCTGCATTCTCGTCCTAGGACAGCAAAGAGCCGGTCACTCACTCTGACCCTCTGGGGTTCCCCGATTCCCTGAGGGTTCTCCATTTTGTGCCCACAAATCCCCTTCACCCTAAATTATTTTTACTCCTACGTAATCCTCCACTGAGGGCCAGCCGCATCTTAGGAACTGGAGGGCTGGCACTAATCCAGTCTCCCATCGTCTCTGTGCTGTCGCTGCTGCAAGCCACGTGACACTCAGGACCTCCACGCCAGGCTGCTGCTGATGAAGAGGAGGCAGAGGAAATCATCTGCCTGAAAAGAATGAGGGAGGACCACACGGCCAGCCTGGGCTCCGCCCTCCCAGCACGGGGTGAGAGTCAGATCAGAAGTCAGGACTCAGGACTTAGGCCTTGGGACCTGCCTGGTGGTCCAGTGGTTAGGACTCTGCACTTGCATTGCCAAGGGCCTGAGCTAAGATCTCACAAGCCTCTTGGCACAGCCAAAAAAAGAAAGAAAAGAGGACTCAGTGACCTGAGAGTGGCTTTTTTAAGTCACTGTTTTAAAATGTGATCTCCATCATTTGGGGAAGAAAATAATTAACCTAGGGAACACAGACCATACAAACTGAGCCGTCTTCTGACGAGTCTCTTACAGCCAAAGAGCACTGTAAGCCCTTCCCAGAGTCAAGAAGAAGGATTTCGAAAGTTCAGGAAGGTTCAATATGGCCCACGGCTAGAAGTGCTTCATGGGAAGCTGGCTCCAGGTGGACACGTGACTCCAGAGCAAGAGCTGGAAGCAGCTGAGAGAATGGATGAGTCTGTGGAGATCGAAAACGTGCATTTACAAGGGTAGAAGGGAAGTACCTGACCCCAGAGACAGCGGCACAGTGAGGCAAAGCCAACAAAGGAGAAAGAAGGTCAAGACTTGAATGAGGTCGGGTACATTTGACTACCTACATAGATACACATTGTTCAGTCGCTAAGTGGTGTCCGCCTCTTTGCAACCCCGTGGACTGCAGCACGCCAGGCTTCCCTGTCCTTCACTATCTCCTGGAGCTTGCTCAAACTCATGTCCATCGACTCGGTGATGCCACCCAACCATCCCATCCTCTGTTGCCCTCTTCTCCTCCTGCCCTCAATCTTTCCCAGCATCAGGGTCTTTTCCAGTGAATCAGCTCTTGTGACTCAGCATCAGGGGGCCCAAGTATTGGAGCGTCAGCTTTAGCATCATATTCAGGTATATGCTCTGAATATAGCGGCATATTCAGGGTTGATTTCCTTTAGGATTGACTGGTTTGATCTCCTGGCTGTCCAAGGGACTCTGAAGAGTCTTCTCCAACACCACAATTTGAAAGCATCAATTCTTTGGCGCTCAGCTTTCTTTATGGTCCATCTCTTAAATGACTACTGGAAAAACCACAGTTTTGACTATACAGACCTCTGTTAGCAAAGTGGTGTCTCTGCTTTTTAATATGCTGTCTAGGTTTGTCATAGCTAATATATATATACACATACACACACATTTTAAAATTATGTTCAATCCCGGTGTTTACAGCAGCACAATTCATACTGGGCAAGACATGGACGCAACTTAAAGGTCCACAGACAGAAGAACGGATAAAGATGTGGGACATACATACAATGGAATACTTGCTGTGTAGTCACTAAGCCATGTCAGACTTTTGTGACCCCCTGGACTGTAGCCCACCAGGCTCCTCTGTCCATGGGATTTCCCAGGCAAGAATCCTGGAGTGGGTTGGCACGTCCTTCTCCAGGGGGTCTTTGCAACCCAGGGACTGAACCCACATCTCCTGCATTGCAGGTGTATTCTGTACCACTGGGTCACCAGGGAAGCCCAGTGGAAACTACTCAGCCATAAAAAAGAATGAAATAATGCTGTTTGCAGCTGCATGAATGGAGATAAAAATTACTACACCAAAAGAAGTCAGACAGCGGCAATATCATATGATACCACTTATACGTGGAACCTAAAAAATGGTACAAATGAAGCCACTTACAAAACAGAAATATATTCACAGACGTAGAAATCAAACTTACAGCTGCCATACAGAGAGGGGAAAATTAGGAGTTTGGAATTAGCAGATGCATATTACTGTATCTAAAACAGATAAACAAGGTCCTACTCCACAGCCCAGGGAACTGTATTCATGTCTTGTAGTGACTTACGATGGAAAAGAATCTGAAAAGAATATAACATATACAATTGAACCACTTTGCTATATACCTGAAACCTTGCAAATCTACTTGAATAAAAATTCTGTTCAAAACAGGAAGCTATACAAGAAAAAATACATGTAAGACAATAGAAAGTGGAGTTACTCAACTCCTATTTTACTTTCTTTTCCACAAGGAGAAAACAAATACACATAAAGCCTTAGGTGTATAAAATGGTTCAATAAATACAGCTAAATACACCTTACCTACTTCCCTGGTGGCTGAGATGATAAGGGGTCTGCCTGCCATGCAGGAGACCCAAGTTCAATCCCTGGGTTGGGAAGATCCCCTGGAGAAGGAAATGACAACCCACTCCAGGATTCTTGCCTGGAAAATCCCATGGACAGAGGAGGCTGGTGGGCTACAGTCCATGAGGTTGCAAAGAGTCGGACATGACTGAGCAACTTCACTCTCTCTCTCAAAACCTCAGAGAAGAAAGGCTGTGGGGATACAGAACTAGCTATCTTCTAAAAACAAGTTTTTGATTCCTCAAGTGAATAATTCTATACATAAACTATTATGGGTAAAGCCACCTTCTGCCCTTCCATTCCCAGTCATATGTAACCACTCTCGCCAACTTGATGGCAGTCCTTCCAGGCCTTTCTCTGTGCCTGCATATTCCCACAGAATATACATTATATTATTTTGTGACGCTTTTTTCCCCATTAACGGTATCACAGTGGTGAGGGTATCTCTGTATCGGTCAGGGTTCTCCTGAGAGACAGAACCAACAGAACAGGTAGAGAACAGAGACAGACTTTTAGACAGACAGACAGACAGGGACAGAGATACTGATTTAGAGGAACTGGCTTGCACGACTGGGGGGCTGGCAAGTCCAGCTCTGCAGGGCAGGCCCGCTCTTGAGGTCCTCAACCGGCTGGATGAGGTCCACGCACATTACGGAGGGTCCAGTGTCCTCACCTGCACGCCAGTCGTGCGCTCCACTGCAACGTCTACACGCGTGTTTCACCGAACCACTGGCTGCCCCAGCCTGACCAGGCTGTCACATAAAGGTAACCATCGCAGTTAACCAGCAACTTGTCTCCTCGGTGACCAGCATCTCCCAGAGTTCCGTGTTAGTTCATATAGAACGGACTGGTAAGGAGGTAAGGAGGCACCATCCTCTGTTTAACCATTCCCCTGCTGATGGACACGCACCTTACTTCCTTTTGCCTGTTACTAACGATGCTGAAATCATGTCCTGGCATCTATCTGCCTTCTGGTGAACAAATGCCTGTGTTTTTCCAAAAGAGACGGACGTCACGTGTGGATGTCACAAATCATGGGTAGGGGTGGGCGTTGAAAACTTTTCACAGAGGTTGGCAACCTGACTTCCAAAGCAACCTCAATTTTTTTTAACGATGAATTTAAAATTCATCAAGCCAAGAAGAATTCTTTTAAGGAAGCAGTGCTCAGCACACTGGCATGTCACTATCAGAAGTGGAAGTGAGGAACTTGATCAAAGGGAACGCTGGGAGGAGAGACATCTCACTCACCCAGCCACTGGCGGACTCCGCCGAGCCGCAGTTTGCTCTGGGTGGGACACAACGGAACTGCCGCCTGGGAGGGCAGGCCTGGTCCTTCCTCGGCAGTGATCATTCACGGGAAAATCTCCTGTATCACAGAAACAAGGCCGAGATCTGCTGCTGTTGGCACTAAAGGCTATGATCTCAGAACCAAAATAATTATCTTGGAGAAACTGTGGCAGTGAGAAAAAAAAAAAAGCCAGATGGTTTTAAAAGGACAAATATTGGCGTCCTTGTTGAAGCAGAAGGTGGTGAATTCTAGATACCGCAGACATTGCTGTTACTCCCTGGCAAATCCCAGTGTGGACCATTAGAGGGATAGTTGGGAGCCCATGGAATCAGGAGATGGGCCCCCAGAAGTCCATGCAGAACCGGGGGATGTACGGGGCAGGGGTGGAGGGTACCCTAGAGTGGTTCCAGTCACAGAAATGCCTCGTGTCAAGCCTCTCCTGAGTCCTTCAGGGACAGGAGGGGGACTGCTGGGTGGAATGACAGGGCCATCTTGAACCTCTGCAGAGGGGGCTGGGGTCGCCTGAGGAGAGGTTCCCGCAGCACGCCGAAGGGCTGAGGCCTCTAGCCAGTCTGCCTGAGTCCAGGCAGGTGGGAGCAGCCTGACACAGGAAAGGCTCAGAGAAGCCCGAGCTGGGAAGATCCCCAGATGTAGGATACTATCCTGATCACAAATGTCTCAGCAGGCTGGAAAAAAGGGCAGAAACCAAAGGGAGGAGATGCCGTGGAAGCAATTCAACAGCAGATCGAACCTACACGTAGAGGAGGGAGAGTCCCCTGAGGACAGCATCACCCGGGATGAAGCCTATGGGGGTTCAGGGCTGTAACGGGGGAGTCCCAGTGGGCACGGACGGATGTGAGAGCTGGACCATAAAGAAGGCCGAGTGCCGAAGAATTGATGCGTTTGAACTGTGGTGTTGGAGAAGACTCTTGAGAGTCCCTTGGACTGCAAGGAGATCCAACCAGTCCATCCTAAAGGAGACCAGTCCTGGGTGTTCATTGGAAGGACTGATGCTGAAGCTGAAGCTCCAGTACTTTAGCCACCTCATGCGAAGAGCTGACTCATTAGAAAAGACCCTGATGCTGGGAGGGATTGGGGGCAGGAGGAGAAGGGGATGACAGAGGATGAGATGGCTGGATGGCATCACGGACTCAATGGACATGAGTTTGAGTAAACTCTGGGAGTTGGTGATGGACAGGGAGGCCTGGCGTGCTGCGGTCCACGGGGTCGCAAAGAGTCGGACACGACTGAGTGACTGAACTGAACTGGACTGAATGGAGGACCCCAAAGCCCATCCCGTCTCCAGCTGCACGAGAAGCCCCGGAGGCAGGCGGCTCTCCACGAGGCCCTTCAGATCCCGGACGCTGCACAGGTGAGCACTTCCAGGTGAGTCTTCTGTGTTTTTCCACACCTGTGCAGGTCAGTCAGACCCGTTACCACAGCTCCGTGTCTTAATTTAAATTATTTAAAGTGGATAGGAAGTGCAACAAAAGTTGTTTCCAGGAAAACTAGGTAGAACGCTTTGAAGAGACCCGACAAAGGACAGCTGGATAAGGAACAACTGTGGCCGCTATCCGGGGTG